>CAJFCY010000357.1:0-16923 GCA_904066265.1 Eimeria zaria
TATATATACAGATAGGTAGGTACATAGATTGATAGATACAGATATAGATTCCCACCTCTGCTGCTCAAAAGCATTTCCCGTAACATAAGGATTTGTACGACCCAAAAGCGAACGCGCGACTATCAAGACGATCTCTGACTTGGAATCATACTGCGAGTAAGTATGGTCGTACGCATGCGCATACGCGCCCACCCCTACCACCAGGCCTCTTCTCGTACGTGAACGTTTCCTTAAATCAGCCGAGATGATGGATCTGCTTCGGGTACTCCAGAAGTATTGTAGCGTTTGCTGTGCTCTCCCGAAGCGCGGAACGCCTGCAGACACTCATGTGCATACTATCTGTCAAATACAGCACGCATTTGCCGCACAAGGGGAGAGGCTGTCACATGGTTCCCCTGCAACCGGGCAAACAACATGTGCGACTCCGCGGTATTCACACAGAGAACTGCTATATCAATATGTTAGACGGCCGGTATAGGTCTGTTGACGAAAGCGAAAAAAGCGTATTTTAACCAGATCAGCTGAACAAGGTTAAAGACTAACACCAGCTGCAGGATGGTGCAACTGGTTGCATGGGGCGTTCGCGCCAAAGCGCCTCTAGCTGCAGTCAGTGGAAATGGGTAAGTTGCAAACGCGGAAAGACATACCACGAGGATGGGACGAGACAGCCTGTTCTGCGGCTGAGTCTGAGACCTAGGTGAAGGCTATGAGCATCTCGAGGTGGCAGGTAGAAGAAAACTAATGAGACCTTAACGAAGTTCATCTGCTTTGAACACAAAGCATGTCAGTATTTGTTGCCAAACCAGAAGCATTCGCCTCCATCATTGGTTCTGTTTTCCCTGTGTTACACAATGGCTACACAGGTAGCTACGGGCTCCATTTCCTTTTGTGCCATCTCCCAGCGGGGGTGCACAACGTGTACTGGTCACGCCGCCGGACGCGGCTCGGGCTTCGCTATTCCGGCTTTCGTCGAAGCAACTACCGCCATAAATGACCCGGACAATTGGCAATGTTACTAGACGCTTGGCGCAAACCAACGTGTAGACACTGTTATCTCCAACCGCATATTGGGCCTGCGCAACTGCCCCCCTAGCATTTACACTGACATTGTAATGAGGGACTCTGTGGCGCAGATTCATATGCTGTATTGAAGCAACGTATGCCTGTGGAAACTAAAGAAGACTCCTGTCAAGGCAAGGCGGCACCTCGCTGCTTCTAACAATGCGATTCCATGATTCTACATGCATTCAAATATACAGTCATGCCTATCGCCAGGTGGGCTGAAACGCGAAACCAAAGCATAGGTTTGCAAAGCAAATGATGTTTTTTCTTTGTCCACACTTCCTGAACAAGAGAGCACGCGATAATGACGAAATCTAAGGTTTTGCAACACATGAGTTGCATGATCATGTACTCAAACTAAATAACCGGCAAGGTGCGCATGCATGGGGGCCAGGTAGCGTACACAGCCTGCAAAGGAGCAAGCGAACCAACAGCAAGCCAAGCAACAACTACGAAGCGATGCAACTGGCTGCATGAGGCATCCATGCCGAACCATTGGAAGGCCAACAAAAAAACACGAATTTTCAAAAGGCCTGCACAGCATGCCTCTGGTGGGTATGAAATGGTGGTACGATTAGCCTGCCGCGGCAAGGAGAGCTTGAAACATCATTAGCTCGAAACACCATCAGAGCCGAATTCCGGAGTTGCCAACACTACGAGTCCCAACTTCTTCTGCACTACCCAACAGCAGTATCATGGCCTGCAGACTGTGCTTTTTTGTGGTTGCCGCCATCTTTTAAAACACAGTTCGTGCAAACCGCGCTGCCTAATGCCGCCTACGTTTTCCTATTCTCATGAGTCACAGAAGCAACTACCATTATACAAACGGACTCGCCCATGCTATTAACGCTTGCGGTAGAACGTTTAGCGGCTATTTTCGTTAAATGACTGCTGAGTCACCGCTTCCGTTTACCACTTTTTGAGACACGCATTCTGTGCCTCACCAATTCACCGAAGTCCTTTGGAGCGCTAGACTATGTTTACCAAACGCGAGTCGCGGCGTTGAACTCCCCGACCCGTCCTCTCCCCTGCTGTCGACTACATACAAAATAAAAGCGCATGCGAAGCAAAGATCATGCCTGTTTCATTGCGCACTACACTACTGTTTCTCTCCACGGAACACAGATGCACACTCATGGGTGCCATCGTACTGACTAAGAAGTAAACGCGCTCATAATGGCGTGAGGGGAGTTTCCTTGACAGTGCATATTTCCTGGGCATCTCAACGCCCTTTCGCAAAAGAAGGCCTTGCTGCACTATTCCCGTAAGAAGGCGCAGCCACGCTTCATCACCACATGGTGCTCATGCATGCAGCTTTTCTATCTGGCCTTCAAAACACATGCCGAGCATGCGTATCAACTTGACGGAATAAGTAAAACGACACTGAGGGTAGTGGTATTTCACGATCACCAAAGCTCCTACCTATGCTACACCCCCCCGTCGTTCCACAAAGTTGGACTAGACTATATTGTGTGAGTAGATTAGAGTATTGAAAGATGTTTGTTTGGCGAAAAAAGACAACGATAGCAACCTGGTTGATCCTGCCAGTAGTTATATGCTTGTCACAAAGATTAAGCCATGCATGTCTAAGTATAAGCTTTCGTACGGTGCCTTCAAATTCAAATGGAAGGCCCTCATTCGGACAAGGGCAAGCCAACGAAACCCAAGCTTCGTGCCACCTGCGGAACAATGTAGTCATCAGCATGTGGATCTATCGCGATTTGATCCTATTTGCAGATGACTTTGCGATCTACATAAATCTTGTTGGGTGCTGTGGAAGGAGGAACCGGCACTTAGGTGCGGCCCCGCAAAATGGCTGCCATCGTCGTAGCCAGGCTAATAGTTAGTCCTGCTAAATGCTTGGCACGAATCACTGCCTAGCCGCTGCTTTCGCATATCTTGTATTCCGTTGCACATGTATTGCCTTATCATTTCATTGACGCTGCTCAGATTGTCAAACACTCTCACGACAACGCGTATCCGAGCGGCGAACCGTCCCACACCAGTTGATGACGAACAAGACAAAGGTTGAAGCAGAACGACACCCGCTTCCACGGTCACTGCAAATTCATTTATCATCACAGAATAACATACATACCCATACGTGCTATCAGGCTACATGAAAGGGAACAACCCATTTCACCACGATAAGCAGATAGTTCCCCTTCTCAGTACATACTTCCTGGACAAACCAGTGCACGCTCCGCAGCCAGAGAAGACTTCTGTACACCTGGCCCGTAGAGCTGTGCGCACGACGTGCATAACATCATGGTGATCATAGACGCAGCTGGGTTGGATCTCTGCCAAACACTGCATACAAAGCTTTTGGCTGACGGAATTAATTTCGACCAGGGAAAGCCAGCCAGGGCCAACAGCGCGGCAATACAGCTGGATGAATGGCGCACCCTTGCCGAGTTGCTACGTTTTAGAAGGCCCACTATAATCGGATACTCACAAAGTAAAGAAGGTACATCGTTTTTGTTGACTAAGGGCGGTTTAGAAAGTTGGTTTGAATGCTAATGGAATGAGGCTACGAACATCTTCAAGGAAGAGGGTTTGCTTAGACCAATAACAGCGGCGCATGCGCGAGTTCCAGATAGGTACACATAAAAACAATACATAAGTAATACCGGCAGACAAACAACATCTGCCTCTGACAACGACTTCACCTTCACTTCTGCAACCTGGTGGCTACGAGATGCGTTACACATTTTGACCACTTTTCTATGAGTGCCATACGGCGGTACACAACTCCTCGCGGCTGTGCATTTGACAGTGGCCTGCTCGTAGGTATTCCCGTCCTCCGCAGGAGAACCACCATCATGCATTACCGGGATGACCACCAACCCTTAAACGTTTGTCATAAATATCCGAGCAGTCGCTTTGCCATCCAATCGCGTACTGCGTTGCACATGCAGTACCCCATTGATCCACTAGCATCGTTCATAGTTCCATATTTTGTTCCGCCAACACATGCTGAACAGGCGGACCATCATGCCAGCGTATATGCCAAAGCAGATCTCACGGCCAAAGCAAAACGAACGCTCATTGCTGTACACAATGGAAACCCATAAATATGCACGCATGCACACAAAACGTCCACGCCTGCTACAGGATAGCCTGAAACGCAAATGTTACCATTATTGCGCCAAGAGGTCACAAGTGGCTTTTGGTGCTGCAGGCGCTCTACAAATTGTTCGACCTGCCAAACGCTTCCAAATGTCGTAGTACTGGCAGCTGATTCGGTGCATACTCTCTGGCCGACGCGGCAAGTAATCGCTAAGCCGGAGAAGGCTTCGCCTCAAAACACTCGCAGGAGCAAGCACACAAACTGCATGGCCTAACGATCCCTTTACATGCAGCTCTGTAAGGCACTCTCCAGGTACTACATACACACACGCCTATCCGCCGACAGACTTCAGCCAGGGCAAGTCAGCCAACCACGCTCAAGCTGAATACCAACTGCCCAATGATGCAGCTGGATTCAGGGCGTCCTTTCGTCGTTGTCTCCTTGGTTGCACACCAACCACAATGTGCAGAATAAATAATCTTTTGCATGCAAGTTAATATCAGGGGCGCTGTATAACGTTCGCCTGTGTTGATGAAGAGATACGAGAAACACCTCGTCGACAGATTGCCAGTTCGGTAAAGTGCCAACGACACATTGGTGCACTGCACCGAATCTAACACAAATCATCTTAACTAATGTCACCGACCCTGCAGCACCTGTCTGCACTACGACTTCCGCTTTTGTATGCGTTACCCAATGGCTGCGCAGAGAGCTACCTGCATCGACCTTCTCAACTGCCATTGGAATGTATGCATTTCGTACCAGCCGGGCTCCGAGCAGCACCTTGCACTTTGTTATTCCCGTCATTTGTTGAGCAACTACCATCATACACAACCACGCTGATCACCAGTCCTGCTAAGCATTTGGCGCGAATCACTGAGTACTCGCTGCTTCTTGCTCCACAGGTGTACGACCGCACCATTCCACTCACGTCGTTTATAATGTGAGGCTGCCTCTGCATATTAGGTACGCTATCCTGCCACGTAACAAGGTGCAGAGGTTTGCGCCTTTGCAGCTAAATAGCCTCGTTTGCAACGCCGCCTCCTGCACCACGCACGCATATTGCGTACCAAAGCATTCTGCGCTGTAGCAAGCCAAAGACGACCACCATTAAAGCAAGACGACGACCCACTTGAAAACGCGCTACAGGCCCAATAGTGTGCAAGGAGGCACATGGACATCTGCGCATGCCGTCAGAGAGAATACAACTTAGCAATATCACAAATGCACCTGCGTATTTGAAGTTGCTCCTGCTGCTCCAGAATTGGGTCAAGCTGTTCTCGCTGTTACAGGCTTCGCACCGCCCCAAATAGGGCAACACGCATCATGCGCATACTCGCTGGAGAAGATGGCCGGTGACCGCAACGCCAATAAAGCATTCGCTACATCGCTCTCGTATGCGCGTGCAGAGGAACAATATAATCCCATCAAGCTCATACGCGCTGGTTTGCTAAGCGCCCGCCAAGAGCTGCGTAAACGGCTAGCAACCGGCAAGCCTGATTCCAACCACGGCAAGCGAGATAAATCCATGATTAATACCAAGTGGCACACGATGCGCCAGGCCGCGAGGAGCGTCCTCTCCGATTCGTTCTCGTTTGGAAGAAAAACCAGTTCGGAGACCCAACATGAGGAAAAAGATGTACAACACACCAGAGGAATCGGTACTGTGCTCCATCGCGTGCAGCGTGGGTGATGCTACGAATATCGTTCCGCGTTGTGGCTAGCACTTATGAACTGCAGATACTCCAACCAGAAAACACCCTAAATAGTACAGCCGAACTAGAACCACTGCCTCTAATATGGTGTTGTACAAAGTGAGTTGCATGTTTCGCAGTTTTGTGTGAAGGCGCCATGAGCGTGTACAGCATTTGTGTTAGTGACACGGTCGGCCGCAGCGGGTCGTCCACTACACCCATCACCTGCAGAAGACGGAAATAGCTGGGCTATCAGCAATATCAACCGAATTGAAAACCGTCCTAGGGGTTCGGCAGAAAGTACGGCAAAGTCGCTGCCCCCTCCTAGCACGTCTTGCGTTGCAGGTATATTGCCTCGACAATCCATCGACATCGTTCGTGCTGCTTGGCTCTATCTTGCAGGCGCATATTGTAGAGCCGAGCCAACTAGCCCCAGTGACTGACAGAAAAAAAGCAAAGCGCAAGTTAGATAAACACCTATCTTTTTTAATACTGCAGCTGCATAACTCTGCGTGCATTTACCTATTCCTCTACGCGTAGCATTAGACGACCAGAAACGCAGACGTATCCGTAATCCCGCCAGAGGTGAGTTTTCCCCGAGTGCTTCAGAGCTGTTGCAAACTGTTTCAGCACTTTAACACCCTGCAACTAATCCAATGCATACGTCCTGGACAGAAAAACGCGCAATGGCAGCTCCGTAGAAGGCCTTGCCATACACCAAAACGTCCACGTGCGCGGATGCACCATGTATCCCCACAATACTCAAGCATGCAGGTTCGTTAGAGCTCAGCTAATAATCGTACGTAGTCTTATTAGCAGGTAGACATGGCTACAACCACGGCTTGCGAGCAAAGGCCAAGCATAATACAAACTGTAAAGCCGTGGAGCTGCTTGCATAAGGCATTCTTGAAGTACCACTCCTTTGTGGAAGGCCAACGACAGCCGGGAGCCTTCTTTACAGGAACAGCATATTACAAACATGAACTGGCGAGCGTTTTACAACCATCGCCTCGGATGCTCATAGAAAACGACCACGACCACCCTGCCGCGAGATAGCTAACACAGCAGGACTCCAATAGCTTGTTGATAAAATTCGCTAATCAGAACACAGCAGCTTTCACGCCAGATGTACTAGCCTGCAGCAGTGGCTTTGCGTTAAGCGTTTAGGGCTTGTGCTACCAAATAGCTACGTAACTGCATACCGGTTCCCCGTTTTGTTCTGCAAGCGCCATGATGGCTTGCACAGTTCGTGCTGGCCGGCATGCAGGTCACTGCCTACCCCTCGATATTCACTTTTCAGGCAGAAGACCAGCCATCATAAATAACTGGGGCGATCGCCAAGCATGCAACGTGCTTGATATAAACCACATAGTAGTCGATCTTTGCTCCAACAGTGTGTTGAGCTCGATATGTACTACCTCATAAACTAACTGGTATTGTTTGGGCTGTCGGGCTCTGCCTCCGAAACGCATACAATAGCGACCACTCCCTGCCCCAGGAGATAAGGACAAACATTCGGTTGTTCTCGCACTGTAACCCCACGGGCATGTGTGCATGCACTCATACATCCATAAATGCCAAAAGGCAGCCATAAACATAAATGCAGGTATATTTGCACCACACAGACGAATATGGTTGGGGTGCCTCATGCGTATTTAAAACTGTTCTACCCCCCAAATGATCTGCACATTCGCACCCCGGCCAACTCATCATGCACGTACTCGCTGAACAAAACAGAGCTCGACTGCAACGCCAAAAGTGTGCATGCACAGCGCCCATAGAAGCGGACACTGAAACGAGATACCCCGAAGACGTTCATACGTGCAGGTCCCGCAGCACTCCACCATGCACTTCGAACACGCTTAACGGTAGACAAAGCCTAACTCAATTGCGGAGAGTCGACAGACTCCAGGCTCAATAAGAATTTCAGGACCATCCAGCTTGTACTGAATGCCGCAGACTGCTCGATTGGCTCCTTGTTGGAAGGACGACAAGAATCGGAAATATTCGATGTGAAAAAGATATATGAGACGTGGACTAGGGGAAGGCTCTATTTAACGTTTACCTCTCACGCTGGTAAAACGATGGCACAACCGCCAGGCGGCCTGTCTATGGCTAACACGAAAGAATTCCCGCGGCAGACGTATGCATGTACCCAACTCCGGAAGCAAACCAACCTCAGCAAAAAAGCAATGCTAAAATCTATCCGCATGCACTAAGGGCCTCTCTATCTTTTTCGGTAGCTTATATATATATGCAAAATGCGCTACAGGGCCTGCGTTGTTATGGGCAGGCGTCATGCGAGTTCACGTAACTCGTGTCTGTCGTGTTGCATGTTGCGGCCAGCTCTTCGCTACCCGCGTCTTTGGCAGACCACCTACCACAACACATAACTGGGCTGGCAGTCAATGCTTGTTCACATTTGGCATATTTCACCGAGCAGTCGCTACCTTATTCAACTATCTACTGCAGCGTGTTCAAATGCATACTACAGCACCGTAACCCGCCGCCCTGGTAGGAGGAGAAAACGCCATACCTTAAGCTGAGTGAACTTCCACTTGCTTTCTCACTGCAACTTCGTAAATATGTAGGCATTCACAGGCACGTCCGTGCCAACAATTAGCCAGCGTAAAATGCAGCAGGGCAAATAGTTGCGCCAAGACAATGAATCAGCCTCAAAAAGCTCCACACATACTAACAAGTGTTTTAGCTGCTGCAAGCTTCACATTACTACACATCTAGCAGCTACGTATGCACTTACTCCCTGGTGGAAACAGCACGCAATCGCTATAGTGTAAGGGGGAGTCGCAATACCATTCCCCTACATGCGCGCGCACGAACTACCAATCCCAACGGGAGTCCACAGGTGCGCACATGTGTAGGCCCCCTTGCCCACAACTGGCTCGCAAGAATTAACTGTAAAGGCAAGACAAATTCCCGCCTATCTCCACATTACAAATCCCCACATCTACACGCATACGCGTATAATCCATGTATGCCTCCATACTTCCTGGCGTATAACAGCACCCATAACCACCGTCAGAAAACGATTTTGCTTCGGGTGATGTAGTGTTGCTGAAGACGTTTGAACTTGACGGGCGTACGCGAGTTGAGTAATTGATTATTTGCATACTTCCTGCACAAAATGGCAAGCGAGGGCCACGCCAGGGAAGGCTTTCCAGCACCAAACCCAGAGAGACGCCCAAACAAAGCAAAAAACCTAATCACCCTTGCACAAGAATGCCCCCTAGCCTGTCACCGAATCCTGCGCACTACCACATCTGCCGACGGGTTTGACTTCACTCAGGCAGCGCGAGCGAAAAGACGGCATGGTATCAAGTGCAAAAGAATGAAAATGGATACCTGTGGTTTTCTTGTCAATTTACTTCTGTTGGAGGCCTAGCGAATACCGAAAATGTTCAAGATACTCGCGAGGCGTCACGCAAGTGAGGAAAAACGGGGGGGTGCTTCTTGTTTGGTTCTGCCTGCGCTGCTGAAGTTCTTTCAGCACTTGGTCCTCGGACGGCGAGCACAGACAGAAATAAGTGCCACAAATAAAAATCGCATTCTCGCGTAGCACAAACTAGCCCATGTAAGATTGCCAAACCATGGGCAATCGCCTGGATTAGGATTCTCTTCCCTTTGGGTTGCAGAACATATGCACAAGTAGCTACACGTTCTACGCTGTTTACTGCAAGCGCCATGTAGATATACAAAATGGTTGCTGGTCGCGTTTTCGGCCAGTCCGCGTATCTTGCTATCCTTTTCCAGCAAGACAGTCGCAACCCCAAATTACCGGACTGGCAGTTAATCCTAGTGAACCTTTGGCACCAACCACCGGATGCTTGATCCTTTCTCCTACAGGTAGTGGCCATTCTGGCTCACCAATTCAGTAGTGCCGTTTGTAATGTGAGCCATTCTCTTGCACAGACGGACCGCGTCTCAAGGTGCCTCGCCCCAGAAGAGCCCACGCAAACGCGCGGCTAAGGCAAAAATAGCTGTTACAGATCCTGACTTTGCACCTCTAAATTTCGTACCCATATGTGCACGCCCATTGGTGGTCCCGTACATTCTGAAGCGAAACGGTACCCACAAATGCTCTTAGAAAACGAACTCTTGCTTTGGTTAATTCGGGCTAGCTACCAACTATACGATGTTATGAATGCTTTTCATGTGCCTAGCGCTGGCAGATCAGTATCTGCATACGTCCTGGTTGAAACAGCGTGTTATCACAGTACCAAAGGCCTGCTTCTCGCTCCACTCTGCTGCTGCATGGAAATGCTAACTATATTCAATTAGAGAGGCCCAGTTTGAACGAAAAGCAGGGGTTCACCCGCGAATTGCACCTACCCTACTAGACGTGCATGCGGATGCACGTAAATCCTGTTGGCCTTGGGGTTGCTCAGTGCCCAAACGCCGCTAACGTCGTTATCTGCTTGGCAACTACTACCATATGTAACCTGGCTGGCGGTTAGTCCTACAAAAGTGGCAAAAATCGTCGCATAGTGGATGCTTCCTCGTACCACGTGTTGTGCTGCATATCTACCTCCATATCGTTTCACTGGCATCCGGGCTAGTGCCAGGTATCGTCTCCCAAACGCGCATCGCATGTCTAAATATCCCGCTCCAGTAGAAGCAAAATCAAGCGTACGGATTAAACGAACATATCTCCAACGTCTACTCACGCTGATGCGTGCATGAACACATGCCTGCTGTCATACAAGCTGATATGTAACAGTATGCACAACTGGACCCAGAAAATGAAGCCACGTCGGGTGCTTCCGACTTGCTACAAGCAATCTGAGCTGCCGAACGGTTCTCATCTACACACGTATTGTAGCTAATTGTGCTTACCTCCTGCGCAAAGTAGCAAGAGATGGCTAGACAAGCTAGTGAATGTTTTGCCACCCAGTTACCCTAAACGCGTTCACACAAAGGGGAAAAACACACGATGATCATACTGGGAGCTCAGGTAGTTCCTCACAAGATAATTCACATATTCCTAAGGGCAGGGGTAGCTGATCGTTGCCAGGGGGAGCGAGCTAGGCTTACGCTGCAGGTAGTTCCATGGCGCGGGCTTTTCAAATCGCTTCTTTCCGGAGGGCTAACTTGTACGCTTTCGCGAGACACTGCGTTCGTCAAGACCGACGGTTTGTTTTTTGATCGCCTTTGGCGCGATACTTGAGTGCTATCAGTATTCGCCTGTAGATTCAAAACTTGAACGAAGAGGCGTAACAAATTTATAAATTGCACCTACTCTGAGCACTACACCGCTTGAGTAAACTTGCGTAACAATTAAAACTATTCTGCTCTGCATATTTTGCCTTTTTTTGCAGCAGCATCTTAGTGAGCAGCAGGCGCCTCTTCTTTTGGTGTAAACGATTCGAGGGTATACCAAGTTAGGTTTTGGCCGCGTTGCCAGCCACAGCCTGCACGCTGCCTTCTCCAGAACTTCTGTCATCGTGCACAACCAGCTAATTCTTCAAGCGAGCTAAATGTTTGCTATAAAACGCTATGGGCCTCGTCTGCCTCCTACAGCGTGTTACGTTGGTCATAAACTGCCGTAACAAGTGACGGACAGTTTTGTAACGCCAGACTCTGCGTCGAAGATGCACACTACATCTCCAAACATATCCTCCCAGTTGAAACCGAAGAAAAGCGCAGCTCCACCCAAAACAACGTCCTGCATAATCTCCCACTGCAATGCCACATGCCTTTGCGCATGCAGATATTCGTCACTACCAGCTCGCATACAGCCTGTAATGCAACACTGGTCATGGCTGCCTCCAGGGCATGAAGCCAATTCGGGTGATCAACAATCGCTACGACCTGTTTGAGCATCTGAAGGCTCCAAGTCCCTCCAACTGTAGTTGCCTATAATGTGCATACTTCCTGGGCAAAAATACGCGTGATCAGTACGCCGGAAGCAGCTTGTCGGCACTGCTCCTTTAGACCCGCCCACATAAAAATGTATAACCCCATGGCTTTCGGGGAGGCGGGAGCACTAGCGTAGAACCAAATACTGTGCGCACTGCCAGCAGCTGGAGAACCTATTTTAATCATAGAGGCAAAACACAATCTTGCAACAACTGCAAAGCGGTGCGGAAGGCTGCACGCGGCATCACCTTTGAACACCGGTTGCCTGGATTATCAACGATAATTGAACATGTTGAAAACAAAATGCGCATGAATTAAGGGGAGCAATACAATTCTCGGCTGTGCTGCTTATGTCAACGTGCTACGAACTCCCTGTCGCGAGAAGGTACGCTCGGAAAAATATCGGAGAAAAATTCGTAGGCTTCGCTTTAATCAACCAGAACACCATTCAGTTACTCTCGCCCAGCCAGATGTGTCTGCATGCACCATGTGCGTCGCATTTCTATGTTTCCTAATAGCTACACAATAAGCCAGCGGTGTCGCGTTGTCGTATGCAAGCGCAATGAGGACTTACGCTATTTGGGGTGGCCGCGCAGTAGGATACGGCCGCGTCTTCGCTATTTGTGCCATCCACATGACACGTACAATTACACAAAATCGGGCTGATCGCAAAACCTACAAAGGGTTGGCATAAATCACCACGCAAGCAGGAAAATCCACCACTTTCGCTTATCGTCTGCTGTGCTTCTCCATGTCTGCCCACAAAATTCATGCGCACGGCTTCCAGTGAGAGGGTTTCCCTTGCTGGCGAATATCTCAGCAGCGCAAAAGGACGTACCAGCGGTTGCCATAGGCGTGGAGAGCCAAATCCCTTTTTCACGGGGCCTCAGACTGCACCTCCACGAACTCTTGTGCATGCTCACACACTCCATAGCTCCCGCTGGAGAGCCTGAAATGCGTCAATACTCAGAATGGAGGAAAACACTGAATTTTTTTCGGGGACCCTAGAAATGCTGGAAACTGTTCTAGTGGCTAAATAATTCGCTCTACCGCAACGCTGGCAGCTCCTTACGGGTGTCCTCACTGGATAAAACAGCGCGCAGATGCAACGCCAGAAAACACCTCCCCACACTGCGCCCACAGGCGAGCGCAATCAAACGCGCGAAATCCAAAAGTAGCACACGTGCGGATCTTATAGTACGCTTTCACATACTGCATATGCTTTGGAAGTCCGGGGAGCTGATGCCAATTCGGGGAAGTGAGCTGAAGCGAAGCAGAATGTCAGCTGCAGGACGTGTCAGGCTGGTGCATGACTCATCCTTATCGACCCGTTCGTAACTGGATGTATCGGCGGAGAAGATAGGCCAGACACATAAACTAAGAAGCAACGTATAGTGGACGCCTCACATGTTGGTGGAAAGGCTCTACGAACGTCCATTCATACGGTGGACTACTGGACAGTACTTCAGCTACACATTCACCTACAGTGAACAAAAACCAACGTATCCGACACAGCAAAACCATAATTACCTGCTTAAAACGCGATTTCTACTCCCTTCTTTGTTGCATAACGGGTGCACGGTGAACTACGGACCTCGAGTTTCTTTTCGCGCAATCGCCGTACATCTAAACAGATTTGTTAGCTGCAGGCTGCGACTCATCATTCGGTGCATCCGTCTTCAACAGAAAATGCCATCATAAACATGCAGACTGACCACCAACGCTAGTACATGCTTGGCGCAGTTCACCGACCAGTTGCTACTTCCCTTGCTTTGCATAAACCGCCCTAACAACTATGTCCAGCGCTGCCTCGGAGGCGCAAACTGCGTACCGGAACATCCCGCTGCATTGGAACCGAAGGGAGAGCATGAAGAGAGAACACATAGCCCCTATTTCGTATCACGGGGCAACTCAAAAACCCACAAGCGTCCAGACCGGTTCCTGCCTGTTTTCCTACCAGCTGAAACATGACAGCACCCATAAACGCCTCCAGAAAATGAACCGGTTTCCTGGGGGCTCAATGCTACTGCGAACTCTTCGACCTGCTGAACCCTATCCCCGAAACTCGGCCAACCATTATGTACATACTCCCTGAGTCACACAGAGAGAGGCTGCAATGACCAACAATGGCATTGCTACGCCGCTCGCGTAGACGTACGCGTACAAGAGGACATCGATATTACGATGGTCGAACAAGGTTCCTTAGCTCTCCGCGAAATATTGCATGTAATGCTTTCGGAGGGTGTGTCGGATTTAAACCAGGGCAAACGAACCAGCCACAACCATACTCCCAACTGCAAAACGATGCAAACGGCTGGATGAGTAGTTTTTATCGAATCGCCGTCCGTCGGGATATCCACGAGAAACTGGAATCGCACAAATTCAGAAGACATATGATGCATGCGAACAGAGGAGCGCCGTGGTACATTTGCCCGCGATGATTATGGAAAGGTGTGTAAGACGAATGATACCAGCAATACACTAATAAATTACATCGCATACAGCGGATGTACAAGGAACGATTTGACTGAGCCGCGGAACGCACCCAATATTTCGGTAATTCTAGGCTTGAAGAAGCAATTGCAGTCATACATAACCTGAGAGATAGCGGATCCAACTTGATACAGATCACCATTTACTCCCTGCCACCTACCACCACGCATTTCACTGCACACTCACGGCTTCCAGAACTTGTGATGTCGGACCCTTTCCAGCGACCGCTTATCGCGATTTAAAACACTCCACAACAGTGGAAACGAAGAGATGGGTTTTCGCTAAATTACCGCCTACGTGTCCTCACAGTGCAACTCCAGGAATTGCACGCCTGCATACCAATTAATGCTTGCTCGCGTACTAGCTGGAGCATAACGGGACGCGCAAACGCCCCCACAAAGTGAACATGCTTCTGGTGCTCCAGATTTGCTACGAACTGTTCGAGCTTCTGAACGCTTCGCATGTCGCCAACTCGCAGCAGAAACTGCGCATACTTCCTGGGCAAAATGGAGCACGGCCTTGGGTCACCGCTACCGCGTACTTTTGTGCAGAAAGCGCACGGATCCACAATTAACATGCATGAATGCCCTACATTCCACCGTAAATACGGCCCACATTCCTATTAGCAGACGAAAATGAGTTCAATCACGGCGAGATATTCCACTTCAAAACCCAATACCAACGTGCAAAACAGCGTGTCCGGCTTCAGTAGGTAAACTTATTGAGTCACTTCTCATTCGAACGATAAGGATGAACTAAGGCATACACAGCGTCAGGAAGACATGCACTTCATGCACGTCGAATGCCTGTTTTTGGCTTGCATCTGCCTGCTATGTTGAAGTGCAATCGCCGTTTGTCCCAATGTGCAACAAGTGCACCTATTCCAAACACAAACCTCGATAGCTGCTCCGTCCAAACAGTAAACGCGCTTGTGTACCATTCGTTCAACGTTCTTCCGTGCACGCGCCACGCAAAGATACAGAAACGCGTATTGTTATAGCTGCCGGCCCCCATGCGCGCCTCACGGTTCCCGTCATCCGTTGGTTCCAGCATGTGTAAGCGATTTGATAATGAATGTTACGAAACACTCGAAGGAAATGACCGTGCAGGCGTTGCTATACCTTACCAGGTACTGCACTGCACATATATTGGTTGATCGCTTTAATGTCGTTTGCAGTGGCAAGTTTCGCAAACGCCCGTCACGTAACGAACTAACCCCCCCCCACTCTAAGCCAAACCGAAGCCACATCAAAACCGCAGTGGCTGCCAGTAATATTGCAGGGTCGACGATAATCAACGAGTAGTCACCACTGTCGGCCAGGGCGTTTTGCGCTGGAGATATCCTGTCACGGCAGCTGGCTGGCATGGCTTGTAATATCCCGTAGTGTCTCGAAAACGCATATCAGGATTTGAGATGATGACAAAACGATGTGTACGTTTTGAAGCAAAAACACCTCCAGCATCTCTTCACGCTGCAACCAAACAAAATTACACGGATGCACGAATGCATTCGCTCGTGCTTTCATACGACCTGGAACGGTGCAATATCCATAACATTGGCGCGAAGTTGCTTTTAGTGGTTCCGTATTGCTGCAAACACTCCGGTGGGCTAAGGATTTCGCATCCACGTAACCCTGGGGAGCAATTATGTGCATACTTCCTTTGAAAAACAGCGTTTCATCGATGCGACAGAAATGTCTTAGCCGCATCGCAGTCGTAAAGGCGCGCACGCATACTACATAAAATCTCGGTGCTTACTTTTTCATCTCCTGGAGCCTGCTCGTGTACAGTCCTACTGGAAGACACAACTAATTTAACACTGGCCAATCAAGCCACGCCCCCGCTTAGTGGCATATGCAAAACGATGCAGCTGGCTGTATGGGCATTCCTGTCTCATCGCTTTCTGCAGGTAGGCCAACGATAATCGAAAATGTTTTAGGAACTTCGAGAGCCACCATCTGGGTGCCAACAGAAGGCGTGCAGCCTACCTGACAGCGAATGCACTCGCTTCCAACACGAAAACGCTCAGGTAATTTTACCAAAACAGGAGCGGCTGCCTGCACCACGGGTTCTGTAGTCGTTTGCGTTGCCAGATGGCTACACGATGGGCTGCGGGTTGTCAGTTCTTCGGCGCCAGTACCATGCCAGTTCACTCAACTTCATATGGTTGCCCTGTTGGCCACGGTCCTCATCCGCGCTCTCCACAGCTGGCATTGCGCTGCTCCGGTAATTTTGGGACACCTGCCAGCATAAAAAACTGCGCTTGTGAATTCCACTGACCCCGTAGCCCACAAGGTATCAGCTTAGAGACGCTCGCATAGACCTCCATTCGTCCAGAGCAAACCCAGCATAATCAAACACGCCAGCCAATCGCCAACACCTCGCAATGCATATTCAGCTTTTGAGTATGTTACCCAATTGGTGCACAGTAAGCCATAAGGTTCGACCACTTTTCTACTAGTGCCATACGGCGGTACACAACTCCCCCCGGCTACGCAGTTGACAGTGGCCTGCTCCTAGGTATTCCCGTCCTCCGCAGGAGAACCACCATCATGCATTACCGGGATGACCACCAACCCTTAAACGTTTGTCATAAATATCCGAGCAGTCGCTTTGCCATCCAATCGCGTACTGCGTTGCACATGCAGTACCCCATTGATCCACTAGCATCGTTCATAGTTCCATATTTTGTTCCGCCAACACATGCTGAACAGGCGGACCATCATG
>CAJFCY010000358.1:0-16909 GCA_904066265.1 Eimeria zaria
TATGAAAACAAGTTTGTGTATAGGAGATGATAATGATAGACAAGATAACATATATAATAAACCTGTTATTATAAAAACAAAATATATATTGTTTTGAGTATATATTAAACTTCTCATTCAACAAATATCTCAAACATACAACTGGGGTGTACGTCCACCGCAGGTAGTTGAAGAACTGTCTGGGTCTTCCAGCAGCTCCCAGGACTTTGAAGGGTTTTTGCAGGAGTTGCTTCGTCTGCTGTCTATTGACCTTGTGGTAGAGACACGAGTACCACCACAACAGCAGCAGCAGCAACAGAAACAGCCGCAGCAACAGCAGCAGCAACAGCAACAACAGCAGCAGCAACAGCAACAGCAGCCAAGGCAGCAGCAGCAGCCGCTGCAGCAGCAGACACTGCAAAGACTAGACCTGTTACAGCGTTTAGCCTCAACGGAGCCAAAGGATATTAAGGAGGCCCTTCTAAGACGGGATAGAGACAGCAACGGGGTCCTTCATCTCAGTCTCCTTGAGCGTCTTAGCAGCGGAGAAGATAGCGAAACCCTTCACCTATCTCTCTTAGAGAAGCTATCTTATAGTGATGATAGTGTACAACATTACAATGCAAACGAGAAACCAGCAGCACGACCAACAGGCACAGCTTCAGCAGCTGGAGCAGCAGCAGCTGGTCCTGCTGCTGCTTCTGCTGCAGCAAAGGGAGGGAATGCAGCTCCCCGGGTCCCACGTTCTATTCGGGAGCAGCTATCAGACCAGGAGAAGAACAGCGAAAACCTACACTTGAGTCTTCTAGAGAGGATTGGGTCCCTTGCAGATCTGCCTGAAGGAGCAGGAGACAGCCAAGCCTTACACCTCTCCCTTCTATTTGGTAGAGGCAGCTTGCAGGAGACAGCTGAGTCGGGGGCCCCCAAAGACCGCAAAAGTGCTGCTGCACCAAAGGCAAGACCAGCACCAAACAATGTCCCACCTCAACAGAGGGGCCCCCCAGCTCATGAACCCGTGCGACCTAGCTGCGGTGGTGCCCCCCCTGCTGCTGAAACAAGACAGACAGCAGGAGCAGCAGCAAGGGAGCAGTTTCGAAACAGGAATTCCGGAAGCCCCGGAAGCAGCAGCAGCTGCAGCGGCAGCGGTGACTCATCAGAGTGGCTTACGGAGAGCAGCAGCGGCTCACGAGAGCTAGAGGCCCAGCTCTACCCCCATGCCAAGGCAGCACCGAGACCCAGCAGAGGCAGAAAGACCCATGCAGTGTCAAACAGGCTAGCACGTGCTGCCCCAGTCAAACTGCAGCAGAACCATCAGCAACTACAACTGCAGCAGAACCAGCAACAACAGCAGCTACAGCTACAACAGCAACAGCAACCACGCCAACAGCAGCAGCTGCAGTTGCAGCAGAATGCGGCTGTCTCCCCCTTGCAGGCAGCTCTTCGGAGCGCTTCCCCTCTGCCGGGAGCCAGGAGACCAGAGTCCCCCCTCTCTAATGCAGAAGTCCTTGTGGGACCTTGGCCGTCTCCGAGCATCTCGGCTACGGTAGCAGCGGGTAACCAGATGCGGCCTATAACGATTGCAGCAGGACCTGCAACAGCAGCTGCTGTAACAGGAGCTATTGCAGCAGGACCTACTTCAGCAAGACCTACTGCAGCAGGACCAACAACAGCAGCAGCTGCTGCAGCACGGGATAGGCGGCCAGCCTCTGCAGCATCACCCACTCCTACCAGCGCTGAAAGTTTCTGGGATTTGTTCTACGGCAGTACGACGCAAAAGATGATTGAAGATACGCGTAGACCTGTACAGACACCGCGTGCTGCACCACCTCGCCCTGTTACTCCTGTGCCAGGGGTTCCTAAGAGGCTGCCAGAAGCACAAGGCAAGAAGTCTGCCTGGGTTTGGCTTGACTCGCAAAGCTCCCTAGACACCCCATGCCCTACAGGCTGCAAAGGCTGCTGTAACGATGCAGAAGAAAGGCCTTACGATGCAGACACATCCGGGTCCTCCTCGCAAGAGAGCATCCATGTACCAGCATCTCCCCGCCTCTTTGTAAGAGGGGCTCCGCTGGCCCAGCAGCAACCACAGCAGCAGCAACAACAGCGGGAACAGCAGCAACAGCAGCCGCAACAGCAACAGCAGCAGCAGCGGCCGCAGTTGCAGCAGCAACCGGCAAACATTCGCCGTGTAGCCGGCCCCGTTGAAGCCAACGGAAGGCCTCCGATTCTTCTAGACGACCCCGTGCCCGCGCAGGAGCCAGCACCTTCCCAACAGCAGCCACAACAACAACAGCAACAGCAGCAACAGCAGCCACAGCAGAGTCCCCCTTCAAGTGCAGGTCCTGCAGGAGAACGAACGACACCCAGAAGAAAGCACCGGAGCGGCAGACGCCGCAACTCAGGCCGCCGTGGCAACTGAGAGGAACTGTAAGTCGTACAACAGCAGATCTGTATCATTTCCTGCTGCTGTTATGCTGCTGCTGCTCCTGTAGTTGTGCGTTGTGCCTCGTGTATCGGTACTTTCCTGGGTCTGTGGGTGTTGCGATGGCTCCTCTATACCTGTGATTCCGCTTAACACGGATGCAAACCCTCCCTAGGGAGCAGCAGACTGTGAGAAAAACCCGAGAAATTATTATTCGTTTTTGCTTGACGTTTGCTGCTGCAGGAGGCCTGGGGTGCTGCCTACACTTTGAACGAACAAATGCAGCACGACACAACGGAGCAGCAGAGCGCTTGCTTGTGCAAAGGAGGGCAGAGGCGTCTGTCTATACACCGCAGCTTCTCGAGCCGTTGATGCCAACAGGCACGAGGCTCCCTAGGGGGATAAGGGAATTTGTGACAAAGTTTCTCTCCTCACCGATGCAGCAGCTGCTGTGAGCAGCTGCTGCTTCGGGCTCTTGTAGCACTCTTGTTTGTGTGCTCAGTGAGCACTGCACCGTGCAGGCGTGTCAGGAGGCCTTTACTCGAGATCTGTAGTGGAGAAAAAGATGTGAGGGGAAGCAACTATGATGTATAGCCTTTTATTTCGGCTATCAAAGGAATACTTACTGCACTGTGGTGGATTTGATTAACTTTTTGTGGGCCTCACATGACTGGCACGGTGCCTTAAACCATCGGAGCGTGCGCTCGGTGCCCTGCTAGTTGCGTTTGCAGCTGGTTGGCTTGTCAGCAGCTAGCTACAGCTAGCTGACTGTGAATAGGTAGGAATACTGCAAGTGTTTCAGCAGGATCCAAGTGCTACAACGAGAAGAAACCTTCAATTCCGGCTGCTGTATGAAGCCGCTGCAGCAATACTTTGTGCTTCGGGCAGAAGCATACCATCTCAGCTCGGGAGGCACCTGCTAGCGGTGAGCAAGGATTACATGCAGCGAAGAAAATCCCCCCCTAAGCTTTTAAGTTTTGCAGCGACGGGCTGCGTTCGCAGACGAGACGCCTTTGTTGGGTTATCTGCTTCATGAGGTTACAAGGAAAGACAACACCACCTCATTCAGAGTACCGCAGCAGAGCAAAGATGTATTGCTTTCTCCCCCTCGTGGCTCACAATCATTCAGTTCATTCATTTATGCCGTATTCCTCCTTCTGGAGCACATATGAACATGCGACACTGACAGAATCCCTTCTAGTTGTTGCTAGTTGTACACTGCAGCTGCACTGGCTCTTCTCGAAACTGTAGATGCGTACAGCCGGGTAAGCACTGCTAGGTTAAACAGCAATAATTGCAGCAAGCTCCAGCACAACAACATATAGGGTCCTTGAAATAAAGTCAGTCGCGACACGACCAATATGCCACGTTGAAGTCCTCCGCAGACTTTGGGGTATTAGTAGGGTATTATTAGCCCATAGCGGTATCTCTTAGGGAGCCTCTACCCTCACCCTCAGCAAGCACGTAAACTGGAAGTGGCAAGCAACAGCTGCATTTCCGTTGGAGGAACACCAGACCAATGCGAAAAAACGACAGAAGAAGCCCCTGCGCATGGACGGGAAAGCCCGCCAAAAAGTGTGGGGGGCATGCAAGTCAGTGAAACATAAAACGAACTTCAGGTTTTGTGGAAGCAAGTGTTGCCTCTATTGCAACTTGGGTTCAACTGAGATGCAGAAACTCTTTCTTTCAACTACAAACTCTTTCTTTTAATCTTCTTATCTCTGCCAGAACCCCCGGATGCTACGGGGTCCCTAACGATACACCGTACTTTCATGAACTACTGTACTTCAAAGCAAAGGCGCTCATGTTCGCACATTCGGGCCATAAGGTTCCTCATATTCAAGTATTTCTTTAATAAATACTAAAGTTCTAAGTTCTTGCACTAAGGACATCACGAGAAACGCTACATCATCCATGCAGGATGAGCATTACCCGAGGAAGTTCGTTGCCTTTAAACTATTTAAAAATGAACGTCCTCGCTGCACTAAGCTTCCCTCTATCGTATGCCTAAGCTAAATCTCCTAGCAATAGAGGGGAAACACTGCAACTCTGTGCGGGGCCTTCAAATTCCCGTCTTATCTTCTTCTAGCAACATACGCCCCGCGCAGGGGTAGCCAACCCTCGCTATAGTTTTAAACAAAGACACGCCATGTTGTAGGATGCAGAGGTATACTGATGTATTCAAATGCTGCAATGAGATACGCCAGTCGCATGCATATAACTTCATCTACATATCAGAAGCAGCAACAGAGCAGGCAACCCGACTGAGTTCCATCTTCGGATCCAGCACTTAATCACAGTGTCATAACACAGTATTTCCGCCTAAGTTGCACGTTCCTAGGGATTCATGAATGCTACAACACTTTTTCCACCACATCGTAAACGCCTGCTCGTAGACTGCTGAGGCGTGTCCCTAAGAAGGAATACGATAATACACAAAAAAACAAAATATGGTGTAGAGTAAAACGGGCAGAAATACCTTCATGGTACACGTACCAGTCATCAGCCCTGAAAGGGAGGGCCCCCCAGTTGGCGGATCAGCATAGAGTTAAAGGCATAGAGGTCTTACTATTCGTTCTATGAACAATTCATACAGTGAAAATGTTTGAAAGCACACACTGATTCTGCACAAGAAGACGAAGAATTGAATTGTATGAGCGTTTACTTTCCGCCTACTTCCTTGTCGCCAGATGTTGTGGGCTGGGCTGTTGTTGTATTGCTGTTTCGTTACGGGCCCTGCCCAGGGTGTCGTGTTGTGATGCGTGTTGATATGTTGTTTCTTTCGGGCTTTGTTGGGTTTGTACTTCCGAGATTCTGACGAGAGAAACAAACCGTTTGCATAATTGGCTTATTATTGGTTTCATTCTCAAGCTTGGGGTTTAGGAGCGGCGCGGCTGCTTTCTTGATCTGCGCCGTTGCCGCACCTCGTCTGCGTCTTTTCATCCGTTTCCCGCTTTTTGGCTTTTGTTTTTTTCTTTTCGTTTATTTTCTTTTCCGCATCTCACACTCTTACAAATTTACACTCACATCGCGTCATCCTGGGGGCCTCAGCGCGGTCGGTGCGGCTCATCTTCTTGATGTGCGCAGCCCACGACCTTCCCCGCCAGCGTGCTTCGTTTGCCTTTCACTTTTTAAAGAAATGCTGGTGGCCTCTAGAGCGGGATGGGGGCCCTCATGGGCCCCCGGGAGTCTGTGCGGCTTGAAGGCGGCGCCTCAGCTGCTGTTTTTGTTGGCTTTGTCATTGTTCGTGGCTGCTCATCGCGGCGTCGTGAGTGCTGCAGATGCAGAGGAAGGCCTGCAAACAGATCGTCGTGTGTATTCAGAAGAACAGAAGGCCAGAGCAGCTGCAGATCAGAAGGCAGTGATGGATAGCGGGGCGGTTTCGTTGTCAGAAGCGTCATACAACGAGTTCATGGCTGCACATCCTTTGGCCTTAGTTATGTTCTATGCACCGTGGTGCTACTGGTCGCGTTCAGCTCTGCCTGAACTGGACGCAGCGGCGAAGCTGCTATCGCACCATTCACCCCCTGTAGTAAGTGCTAAAGTGGACTGTACAGACAACGAGGACCTGTGCAACCAGGAGTATATCCGGGAATACCCAACGATTCGGCTGTACATTGAAGGTGTAGGACATTTGTACGAAGGGAGGCGTTACAGAACTCACATTCTGCATTGGGTGGACCTTAAGGTAGACCGAGACAAACAGCTCGTCTCTGCAGCACATCTGGATGAACTTGTCAGCAGCACTGGGAGCAACAGCACGGGCGCCTCGGAAGATGGACACATTGTAGTCGTGGGCGCCTTCCCTCCTGATTATAGTCGAGGCGGCTTTCAAGCTGTCGCGCGCGCATTTGGAGAAGAAGTTATGTTTGGAGATACCGCCGATCCGGAAATCACGACAAGGCTGGTCGACAAGTACGTGCTGCCGCGCCTACCGGAGAATCAGCGCAGCAGCAGCGAGGTGTCTAGACAGTTGAAGCCTCCCTTTGTCGTGGTGTTCACGCCTCATAAGGACGAGCCCAGTGTGCATATATACAAAGGCCCCGTGGGTGAGGTGAAGGCGTTGCGTTCGTTCGTGCGGCAGTGGCTGTTTCCCGTCGTTTCTTTGTTTGATGCGGATACCATCGGCAGCAGCTTCTTTAGTGATTCACGTCCCAAGTTCTTGCTGCTTGTGGATTCAAAGAAGCAGCAAGAACAATTGAAGGAGGTAGGCAGTGCAACGCCTCAGGATCCACTGCTTGCAGCCTTCCGTGCTGTGGCTGAGAAGCATCGCGAGTCTGTTGCTGCCGCAGTGTCAGGAAATAGCAAGAATTTTGAGAAGCAGCTGTTGAATATCCTTGGGATCGAGGAGGATACCCTTCCCCAAGTACGAATAATGCAGGTCAGCCGCACCCAGGAGGGGCCCCAACATCCTGCAAAGAAATTCAGACCCCTCTCGTCTATTCCTCCCACAGAAGAGGGAAAGCAGGCGATAGAAGAGATGATGGATGCGTTTGTCTCGGGCGTGTTAGCGCAAACAGTGCTTCCGTATTTCAGGTCTGAGACCCCCCCTGAAACACCGGAGCCCAAGGGTCGAGTGCGCACATTGGTAGCATCAACATTTGCAGCAGAGGTGCGCAAGGAAGCCAACGTTCTTGTAGAGTTCTATGCACCATGGTGTGGTTTCTGCCGGAAGATGGAGCCAGCTTACAAGGAACTCGCGACGCGTGTTGCTGGGGTGTCTGGACTGCTGATCGCGCGCATTGATGCAACACGAAATGAAGTTGATGGAGTCGCAATTTCAGGATACCCTACTCTTTATCTGTACAGAAAGGGAGAGAAGGAACCCCTTTTGTATGCAGGAGACAGAAGCACGCGAGACATGCTCAAGTGGCTTAGTCTTCGTGTACGCGGCACCTCTCCATTTGATGTAGAAGAACTCATGAGCCGAGATATCGCAAACTCTAACGAAAAGATAACCGCATCTGTTCTCGAAGAGCTCTGAACAGAGATTCATCAAAAGACCGTAGTGCAGTCCTTATGCGGCTGCTGCTGCTGCTGCTGCTGCTGCTGCACAGACAGCAAAGCGCGCACTAGTTACTGTTGCTGGTAGAAAATGAAAGAGGGAGCACCTCCACTCACAGTTAGGTCTGCTGCTGCATGTGTCGCGGGGGCTGCTTCCTTTACCGCCTGGGGGCGAGTATGGAAGGCTGTTTATTTCGCGACAAGTGCGTTGCTTTGCTGCTTGAGGTTGCGTGTTTGGCAGATGGTGGTTGGGGTGTCTGTACAGCGTAGTGAGTGCATTGGCACCCGTAACAACTGTCTCAGCATTCAAACAGGCCTCAGGCATGTTGGCGAATCGGATGTCTTGTCAGACAAACGGAGCCCTCCTTCAAGATCGTGAATAAGGGAGGGGAGGGCCCTGCTGTGTATAGGGAAGGCCCTGCAGTGTATAGCCAGGAACCTTCCGCCAGACTGCGGCATTTGTCTGTTGCCTAGTGGGGCTTTCTCCTGCTAGGGGCCCCCTTTAAGGGTTCTCCTTGTGTTGGGTGCGTGCAACATCTAAGAACTGCTTCCTGTCTGCCTCCCTGCCTCCAGTAGCTAGGTTATTTCAGCTATATTCACATTCTGCTCAGCAACGTTCGCTAGGCAGCGGAGCTCTGGTCTCGCAAACAATAGGGCGGCGGGAGGACCGCTAGCGGCTAGTCTTCGTCTCTGGTGTCCTGCATGACGTTTCAACGCGGCTAATACGGTGCACGCCTATTACCGGGGGTCCCAATGCCATGGCATGCGGTGTCAGTGTTCTTATTACAACGCGAGTTTTATTAGCTGGTCTCTCTAGTATACACCAGAGGGGCCGCAAGGCTCGAAAAGGTTAGTTAGATATACCAGATGCAAGAGAAGAGCACAAACAGTTTTGTGACTAGCGCGGTGAACACTGCAGCAGCAACGGCTGCATCTGTGGGTACACCTGGTTCTGGGGGGTTTTCATCAGGCCTTTGATGGCCTCGTCGCTGCAACAGTGTGGCAGCCCCCACAAGAAGCTAAAACAACTTGTTCTCCCTCCCCGACGGTGACCTCAACAGGGGCGTCCCGCGACGCTGCAGGGCTCTCAACGAGGCCCCCTCTACCCAGCTGGCCTTCTCTACCTCTGCCCCAAACGAACATTTTCCCCTTTCCACACACGGCGATGCTGTGCCCCTCTCCCCCACTGACCTGCGTGCAGCGGCCTTCTGCAGGGATTCCAGAGGGGCCTCCAAAGTCGACCTGACGGGGAAGCGGTACGTCAAGATGCGTTGGCTCTGCGCATTGCCCATCTTTGCCGTAGCCCCACACAAACACCTTCCCGTCTTCTGTTAAACATAAACTGTGCTGTGCGCCACACGCAACAGCAGCAACTTGCTGTTCCTTCAAAGACGATACAAGTTGGGGCTCCTCCACCACAAGGGGCCCTCCCCCTAGGCCGAGCTGCCCATAGAAGTTACTCCCCCAGGTGTAAACAAGTCCCCCTTCGCTAAGCACCATACAATGGCTTTCCCCACATGCCACACTGACAGCCCGTGCAGGGCCGGCCCCCTCAGCTGGCAGCGGCATCCGGCGAGGCGCGTGAAGGGCCTCATCGCCTCCCTGGTTTCTGCCACTTCCCACGGGCCCTCCTGTCCGTGGGCCGCCCCACACGAACACCTCCCCTTCTGCTGTAATTGCCGCACAAATGCGGTCACCGCAGGAGGCGCCCACGACCTTCTGCGTCGCCAAAGGGCCCTCTACCCTACCAGGAGGCAGCCAAGAAGAAGATCGCGTGCGGCCCCCAAAGACATCCCGAGTACCACGGTTCTTAAAGAACGAATTCTTCGCGTTTGAAGCCAGATCATTCTGGTCAGGTGACTCGTGGGGAGGCCTACCGCACTGGCCGTGACTGTTGCTGCCCCAGGTGTACAGATGCCCCATCTCCGTTACTACGAGGGAAAAACAGTTGCCACAAGACACCGAAACAGGCTTGTCCCCCTTCTCTAGAGGAAGAAGGACCTCTTTAGGGCCCTCGGCAGAGGGGGCACCACCGACATCGTCTGCAGCACCTCTTCCCCAAGAAAAAACTCGGCCTTCCGACGTCACGCAAGAAGAGTGGCGGGGCCCCCCTGAGACGCTGACCACTGTTTCGTGGGCCCTTAATGGCAGGGATGAAAGCATTACAGGGAGGGGAACAGATACCGCTGAACCAACACCCACTTGCCCGTCGATATTCGAACCCCACACATAAACATGCGATCCTCTAGCGGTCGAGCACGTGGCACAATGTGCTATTCTGTGGCTACTACTGCTGCTGTCACTCCTGCATTTCCACCCAAAGGCGCAAAACGCGAACCCTGCTGCTGTGGCGGCTAAGACGGCCTCCCCTCGTCTGCTAGGCGAGACAGCGCTGGCGCTCGGGACATTGTTGCTGCTGCTCTTCATGCTGCTGCTGCGGCAGCTGTTGCTGCTTTGCAAGCGACTGTTAGATTGTCGCAAAAGGGATGCTGCAAATGATACGTCGGTGCCATGGCTTGCCTGAGAAGGCCGCAGGAAGTTCAACGCCATCATCTGGAGCCGAGACAAGCTCTTGCGGCCGGCGTAGAGCCCCGATTTCCTTGCTGCAATGGGGAGTGTCATCGCGTCTAGTTATTTTAGACAGTGACAGTGGCCTTAGATATACGGCGAACAGAAAATAAGCTGCCCTATATGAGCAGAAGAATCCTTAGAGCTAAGCAGGGGCCCTCGCGACCCGAGAAGAAGCCGCGTACGGCAGAACCTCAGAAGCCGGGGCCACCTGGCATCTCCTGTATGCGTCTTAAAAATATAACCAAATATTCTGACAGATAAGCTGGAGGGGATGATGCGACGAATAAACAGAGGAGAGAGACAGTCGATCCACCGCTTGCATTTGGGGCTGGATGCGGCATCGCTGCTGTGCCGTCCAGTGTACCATCTTCCTTATAGGATATATGTAACTACAAAGCCACACAACTGGCGGTCTGAGCTGTTATGTTCACACTGCTGGCGTGATAGCAAGAGATGCAGGGGAAACCCACAGTTGGTTTCACGGTATAATATGCTTGTCAAGAAAATGTGTGCTGTGGCCGTCTTCCTAGGAATTTCAGTGCACGAGACTGATGTTGTACTTATTGCGGGGAAATCGGCACCACATTGTGTGAAATTTCTGCCGTAGAACAGCACCGAACGCTCGACGCTCGGGCCTGAGGTTTCCGCATTTTCTAGATCATCAGTGTAACTGGGTCTCTCATTTTCGGGGGCGCATATGGATGTTTGCTGGATTATTGACTTGGGCATGTTTAGTAAGTGCTTAGCACTTCTTTACTTTGTTAGAGCATCAATAGAAGGCCGGCTTGCTCAGCTTGCACGCGGAGTTGTGTAGCGAGAGTCCTTGATCTTCTCAGAGGACTATCGTGAGCTGCGAAAAGGCCAAATACTTATAAGAAAAGAGTCCGCAAAAGCAGCTAATCTCCTTCCCCAGAGATTAGGCAACCATAGCGCTGCCACTCGGCTGCCTACGCACTGGGAGTTGTGGCAGCCCCGCATATGTTGCAGCGCACCTCGCTGCAACTCGTGCTGCAAGGCAGCTCCATATCTAGGCACATCCAATCCCCCTTTTACTGCATGTACTAACTCAATAGGCAATTGTTTAACAGCTGCTTCTCCGTTGGTAGGTAGTCTACGCACCTGTTGGTGTGCACGTCTCGACTGCACGTAAGGTGTAGCATGCCTTACGTGCAGTCGAGCCGTACACTCCGTGCACGGCCCAACAGTTGACACGTTAAGACGTGCGCTCTGGACGTGTACACAGACTGGTGAGTAGACAACCTACCAATGGAGAAGGATGTGTTAAACAATTGCCTATTGAGTTAATACATGCAGCAAAAGGGGGCTTGGATGTGCCTAGATATGGGGCTGCCTTGCAGCACGAGTTGCAGCGAGGTGCGCTGCAACATATGCGGGGCTGCCACAACTCCCAGTGCGTAGGCAGCCGAGTGGCAGCGCTATGGTTGCCTAATCTCTGGGGAAGGAGATCAGCTGCTTTTGCGGACTCTTTTCTTACAAGTATTTGGCTTTTTCGCAGCTCACGATAGTCCTTTGATAAGATCAAGGACTCTCGTTACAGCACGGCAGCCCCATATCTAGGCACATGGATGTTGGCAAAGAAAAAGGACGGAAGGTGGCGCATGTGCGTCGACTTCAATCCACTCAACAAAATCACGGTGAAACAGAAGTTCCCGATGCCCAGGATCGACGAACGTCTCGGCCGTTTGCAGGGGTCAGCAATATATTCATCATTTGATTTCGCTGAGGCGTGTTTGCAGATCCTAATACACCCAGATGACAGGCATAAGACTGCGTTTCATACCCGTACACGTAAACTAGAGTATACATCTATGCCCTTTGAGCTCGTGAATGCACCTGCTGTAGCATGCCTTACGTGCAGTTAAGCCCTGCACGGTGTGGACGGCCAACAGTTGAGACGTTGAGACGTGGGTTCTACGTGTGCACTGCCCTCGTGGGTTGTCTACCTACCAACGGAGAAGGATGTGTTAAGCAATTGCCTATTGAGTTAGTACATGCAGCAAAAGGGGGCTTGGATGTGCCTAGAGTTGGGGGTGTCGTGCAGCACGTGTGCACGTGTTGCAGCGAGGTGCGCAGCAACATAGGCGGAACATAGGCCGAACTCCCCGTTCTTAGGCAGCTGAGCGGCAGCGCTGTGGTTGCCTAAGCTCTGGGGAAGGAGGTCAGCTGCTTTACGGACTCTTTGCTTATAAGTATTTGGCTTTTTCGCAGCTCATGATAGTCCTTTGATAAGATCAAGGACTCTCGTTACACCTGCCGAACTGCAGCGACAGGTCAATCACGACTTTCTGGGGCCAATCAATGAAGGATGGATGATATTATATATGGATGGTTGGTGGAGAGCATTTGATATGTGGCGTGTGGGGCGCTGGAGTCGTAGGGATTGTGATTCGCCGCGGCGATCCCACAGCCGAGGGAGGCGAGCCCACGGAGGTGGGGACGTCTCCCTCAACAATGAGGCGCGGAACGCCTAAGGCTGGAAACACAGCAGGGAAAAGTGCCCGCCGCGGAATAGAGCAAGGATTACGGAACTGCCCCTCTGGTTAGCAACCATGCGGTGCTACCAAGTGTAACGAGAGTCCTTGATCTTATCAAAGGACTATCGTGAGCTGCGAAAAAGCCAAATACTTGTAAGAAAAGAGTCCGCAGAAGCAGCTGATCTCCTTCCCCAGAGATTAGGCAACCATAGCGCTGCCACTCGGCTGTCTACGCACTGGGAGTTGTGGCAGCCCCGCATATGTTGCAGCGCACCTCGCTGCAACTCGTGCTGCAAGTCAGCCCCATATCTAGGCACATCCAATCCCCCTTTTGCTGCATGTATTAACTCAATAGGCAGTTGTTTAACACATCCTTCTGCGTTGGTAGGTAGCCTACGCACCAGTCTGTCTACATGTCTAGAGCGCACGACTCAACGTCTCAACTGTTGGGCCGTACACGGAGTGCACGGCTCAACTCCAGGAAAGCATGCTACAACATCCATGCCCCCTTTTGCTGCATGTACTAACTCAATAGGCAATTGTTGAACACATCCTTCTCCGTTAGTAGGCAGTGTGCGCACCAGTCAGTGTACACGCCTAAAGCTGTTGGGCCGTGCACGGAGTGCACGGCTCGACTGCACGTAAGGCAGGCTACAGGCCGCCCCAACTTTCCGTGCGTCGGCAGCCGAGCGGCAGCACTATAGTTGCCTGAGCTCTGGGGAAGGAGGTTAGCTGTTTTTAGGGACTCTTTCTTATAAGTACTTTTTTTTTCGCAGCTCACCGTAGTCCTCTGACAAGACCAACGACTCTCGTTACACGTAGGGCATGCAGCAGCCCGCGTTTGCTGCATGTACTAACTCAATAGGCAACTATTGAACACTTCCTTCTCCTTTAGTAGGTAGTCTGGGCACCAGTCAGTGTAGACGTCTCAACTGCACGTGGGTGACGTTTCAACTGCACGCAGGGCATGCTACAGACCCTCACTAGAAGCAGACGGTGTAGCGAAATGCATACTAAAGGTGGAAGGAGGGCAAGCTAAAGGAACCAGATTCATATGACTTACTGACTATGCCACATACATCTAGGTAAAATATAAGTCGCTGCGTGTCAAATGAAGCCAACTTCGACAGGCTTAGTGCCTCCGAAGAGGTCTGCCGTGGCGGGATGTTAGGAACTACGTTCGCTAGGTTGCAATGGCTTGTAGAATCGACGGCATGCGGAACATTTAAAAAATGAGAAGGCATATCATTGTATACTTTAATTACGAATTGATTCAGGATTTTGCCCCATTGGATCTACCTGCTTTGCGGGGCTTCGGCAAACGGGGCTTGCCTGGGACGACGGGGCAAAGGGGCAGCAGCCACTCGCGATGTCCTAGTCCTTCATCGTGACTCCTGCCGAAGTCCGCGTGTCTGCCCACAGCGCACTTTGTTGCCGTTTGGGAGCTTCGTTACGGGAAGATGGCGTTCGTCAAAGCAATAAAGAATAAAGCCTACTTCAAGCGCTTCCAGGTCAAGTACCGCCGGCGCAGGGGTAAGCGGCCGCTGCCTTGGCAACGTCACGCATTCACTTCCGTCGTGTGGGTACCATGGACTTGCATCCACATTAAACAACAGGTTAATTTGTTTATCTTCACGCGTGGTGTCACGTTGACCCCTTGCTTACTACTTCTTTCTTCCGCAGCATGCGGGGGCAGCCTCAGTTGTGGGGAGGCGGAGCTGGAATGATTTTCTGCGCTGTGAAGTGTTTGCCTAGGACGAGCGTTTATCCTGTATGTATTATTGGCATGCTTTGTAGTATCTTTGTGTGCGAATTACGCATTCGGCTGCGCAAGTTGATGCCTGATTCTAATCTGCGGTCCCTGCGCCCAGCGGATTTTTGTGATGGTGTGTAATCCGTGTGTGATCATTTTATTTAACTTCGTTGCTGTTATTTGCGAAGAGGTTGTGCCTATATGGGACTTCTCTCCGAAGGCCAGGGCGCGCGTGTGGCTTTCCTGGTGTTGACGAGCATGCTCGTTGCACTTTGTCCTGCGGGCGCATACAAGGCCTTCGGCAGAACATTTGTGGCGACTTAAACCGGCGCTCGATCCGTTGTCATGGTACTGGCTATTACTTAGACGAGCGCCGACCTGTCTACGCCAACATCCTCTGTTCAAATGCTGTAGCGCTGCTCGTTGCACATGGTATGGCGTGGGTTCTGCATTCTTGGGCTGTGCGTGTTTCCGGCTGTGCCGCAGAGGGGAAGACGGACTATGCTGCTCGGAGGCGCTTGACTCTTCAGGATAAGAATAAGTACAATGCGCCAAAGTACCGCTTTGTTGTGCGCGTGACAAACACGCGTGTGCTTTGCCAGGTGATGTACGCTACAATGCAAGGAGACCGGCTTGTATGTAGCGCGGATTCTAAGGAACTTACTCGCTATGGAATTAAGGTTGGATTGACCAACTACTCAGCGGCCTACGCTACCGGCTTGCTTCTTGCTCGGAGACTTCTGAAACAGGCAAGTTTTATTACTCAGCTGCACGTACATAGTCATTGAAGCCAGGGGTTCGTTTAATCATGTTACGCCTTTGTGTGAGGGTCTATCCGCTGTCTACTCCAGAAGGGATTGGCAGATGAATTCGTGGGTGTCGAGAAGCCCACTGGCGAGGAATACCACATTGAGGAGATGTCCGAGGAGCGTCGTCCGTTTAAATGTGTCCTGGATGTCGGGATCGTGTCTACTACGGTTGGTGCGTCGCACTTTTTGCATCATCGTGATTTTCCGCGATTTTCAGGTTCGCGTGTGTCATTTTAGGCCGGTTATGTGAAGCTGCTGCCCTTCGTTGTTAATCCGCAGGTAACCGAGTATTTGGTGCAATGAAGGGGGCCTGTGATGGAGGACTACACATTCCCCACAGCAATAAACGTTTCCCTGGCTTCAAAAAGGGCGAAGAAGGCGCTGAGGACTCGTATAATCCCGACGTCCACCGCTCGCGTATTTACGGGTTGCATGTTGCCGAGTATATGCGGACACTGAAGGAGGAGGATCCAGAGAGGTACCAATCGCAATTCTCTGCCTACATCCGCAACAAAATAGACGCCGACAACATCGAGAAAATGTACCAGGAGGCATTCCAGAAAATCCGTGCCAATCCGGATCCTGTCAAGAAACAGGCAAGACAAGTCGAGAGAGTTCGCCAGGGTGCCATGATCAAGACTGCCAAGTCTCAATACGTACGCAACGTCAAGCTCGACAAGGAGACCAGGAAGGAGCGCGTTCTCAAGAAGGTGAGGGGTTTTTTGAGCGTTGGCCGCAGTGGGCAGGGGAGTGCCATTCGTCACTTGCTTTTTGCTGTTAGGAGGCCTTAACCTTATGTGATATGTGGTGTGTGTTTAATGTTACCTCAGATCCAAATGGTGGCGGATAAAATGGCAGAGGATGAGTGATTGCTGCGTATGTCTGGAGCGGCGTTATAATTACGAGCGAGTTAGGGAAACCGGTGCACTGCTTCATGCAGTCTGCAGACCACTGCTTCCCAGTTTTGCAAAATGAGCCGAAAGGCAATGTTTTCCAAACAGACTACGACTCCATAAGTTTCTCAGTTTACTAGAGTAGCTTGGAGTGGTGGTGACGCTTCATTGCTCTTCAGCCTTTCGTACTAGTTTCTAGGTGTGATGAATAGTGCAGCGCAAAAACTTGTCACCATCCAGGTTCTCGTAGGAAAAATGTGGCTGGGATTGGCTCTTGGTGCCGCTACCTGGCTTAGTCTGTGACAGACACCTCCAGTATCTCCTCCACGTGCTATTTTTGTGCCGTGGGCGGTCGTGTGGTAGGTGAGATGAAAATTTTGCGGACGATGCATAGTTGAATGCAAGCACGCCTTTGAAGGCATACTGCTTGGATTCTGGAACGGTCCGTGGACATTTGTTGATGTACGTCCAAATGTATGTGGATCTAAGAAGTGCGGCTGATGATGATTGTTGAGCTCTTGACACCTCTTGATAGCACCAATGAGGTGCACTGTTCTGTAATCTCAACATCCAATACTGATGAAAGCTGCCGTTGTAGGGCCTCCGATTTTGCACCAGAACGAATGTGCCAGTCTCATGCGCCAGTTGGTTCTCTGTAGCTGGTGCAAGGTTACGCGTTCTTAAAGTGCTGCCCATTCTTTATACATTTCTAAAAAGCTGAAACTCTGTTGTTCATATATGCCGTGATGAAAAACTTCTTTCCCCATCGGAAGCGCCTTAACGCTAGAAAGGAGATGGCGAACGAATTCGAAACTGTTTCTGATCGGCCATATATGTTGATGGAACTTGCATTTGTTACTAGCTTACGGATGCACGCAGTAATGCTTTTTGCCGAGTGGCCATTGGAAGATGAGATGTGTTTTCCACAGACCTGTTCCGAAGAAACTAAAATGTGGATTCGAAAACTCCTGACATTAATGGCTCGT
>CAJFCY010000359.1:0-16897 GCA_904066265.1 Eimeria zaria
CCCTAAAGCCAACGCCCCCCCGCCACCCCCCCCCCGGCCTTTTTGAACTTGAGACGGGATTCGTTGCGGCGGTGTTGTTCCCGTAGGCGTTGAGCGCCCCTAGGCGCTCCACGCCATTCCCGTCCTTTTTTTCCTTTTTCGTATTTTTCTATTCGTCCCTCGTCAGTGCACACGAGGGTATGTGCCCTCTGCAGGCGAGGGGGGGCAGATGTAGCATGCTCCACGTGCAGTTGAGACGTGCCTTACGTGCAGTCGAGACGTGCCCTGTAACGAGAGTCCTTGATCTTACCAGAGGACTACCGTGAGCTGCGAAAAAGCCAAATACTTATAAGAAAAGAGTCCGTAAAAGCAGATTACCTCCTTCCCCAGACTTTAGGCAAGCACAGCTCTGCCGCTCGGACGCCTATGCTCGGAGAGTTGGGGCAGCCCAATATGTGTTGCAGCGCACCTCGCTGCAACTCGTGCTGCACGGCAGCCCCATATCTACACACATCCAAGCCCTCTTTTGCTGCATGCACTAACTCAATAGGCAATTGTTGAGCAATTCCTTCTCCGTTGGTAGGTAGCCTATGCACCAGTCGGTGTACATGTCTCAAATGCATGTAGGGCACGTCTCAATTGTACGTAGGGCATGCTACAACACGTCTCAACTGCACCTAGGGCATGCTACATAATCCGACTGGTGCGCAGTCGGAGTACACATCTTAACTGCACGTAGAGTTCCAAAAGGCAGTTGAACCCGCTCCCCAGCACTTAGGCAGTCAGTATATGGCGGCCCAGCTGCCTCTGCAGAGGAAGATGAGGTGGCTTGGCACGACTTGAAGCGCACCTCGGCGCAACTCTCACTGCACAGCAGCCGCACATGCAGTCAGACCCCAGCACTTTTTTCTGTTGCATGCACTAACTGTATAAGCAATTGTTAGGCACCTACTTCCCCTTCACTAGGCACGCTGGGCAGCAGTAGGGACCTACGTTTCAGCCTCGTCTACAGCATACTACAAAACAGTTCCCGAAAAGCAGCTGATCACTCTGCGCAGGATGCATGAGTAATGATGAACCTTCCCCTCAGACATCATGCATCCTGCGCAGACCGACCCAACTTAGGGCTTGTGTGCAGGAGATGGCCGGTCATGAGCTGCAACGTAGATTGCTGTAACCAGCCCTGCGAGGCAACCCTGCATTCAAGCGCAACAAATCCCCTCCCGCTGCATGCACTAACACTGTGGACAATTGCTAGACATTTATTTGGCCCTCAATAGGCAACCTGTACACAAGTAGAACTGCACCTTCTGTCAGTCTACAGCGCATCCTATGCACAAACCTCCTTAGGCATGGCACTTATGTGCTAGAAAAGCGAAGCTGTATGTGCCTGGAGCTGTTCATTGCGATGAAAACCACCATATGCGGTGGTCGCATTTTGCAGGGGAGTCCCACTAACACCTCACCAGTAAACAACCACGAGGATGAAGAGCACAGAAGCAGTTGCCGCAGCAGTAGCTGGATAGGGCTGTTTTGTGCTGCCGTCGGCATAGACGAAATACAAACAAAGCCGCGTAAGAAAGACGCAACTACACGTATTTAGCTGTGATAAATCCTACTCCCCGCCTGCATGGAGAAGACTGCTCTCTGCTATGCTGAACGCGTTGCTGCTGGGGGGGAGACCGAGTAGAGCCGTGTTCACGGCTGCCGTTGTCCCCAGCGACTGCAGCATGACAAATGTTGAGCCGCACACAGTTTTACTAATCTTCATTTATTTTAATTACTGCCCTTCATCGGGATTCACCTAACAGCGAGAGGGACGCCGTGCCCCCCACAACAGAAGGCAAGGGACCCCGAGGCCTGCTCGTGTGTGCGGGTAGCTTCGTTTGAGATACTTCAGACGTTCTTCTTCGTCTACAGTGTACGTACACGTCAAAGGTACGCAAAGAGTGTATCGCCCATCGACTGCGCGGCGGCGGGTGGTTTAGCACCGGCAGCAGCGCTGCGGCCGGAGCTGCATCACTAGCCACTGCAGCAGCAGCAGCAGTTCATCGGCGTGCGGTTCATCTGTCACTCCCACCGGCTGCCGGGATAATCTGCGTTTACTGCTGCTGCTGCTGCCACAGTGTCTGCAGAGACAGCTAAACTGGGTGGTTTGCCATGGCAAGACGGGGGAGGGGCCCGCGCGGCACTGCTGCAGACAACGGCCAGCAACAGATGCAACCGCTGCTGCAGAAAGCAACGGAAAGGACTGAGGAGGGCAGATGCTGCACTGAGGATCACTCATCAACCCCGGAGGCGGACGCTCTCAGTGACTGGAATGGAGCCAACAGCAGCAGCAGCAGCAGCAGCAGCAGCAGTGACAGCCGCATTTGCTGCAACGGGAAGGGAACAACCAGCAGCAGCAACTGCTGCACCGAAAAGCCTCACGAAAGAGGCGTAGACACCGCTCATTACAACAGCAGCGACCGGAGCTGTGAGCAGCAACAAGATCGCTCCCAGCAACAGCGGCGACAACAGCCACTTGAACAAGAAATGGTGGCTGCGGATTCCCAAACTTGTGCGGCGGGTTGCGGAAGCACTTGTTCGGATGCTTCTGAGCACCAACAGGAGCAGCAGCGGCTGCCGTCCTCGCATTCTGCGATTGCTGCTGGACCGAGGGGAGTCCCGTGCCATTCTTCCTTGCAGCAGCAGCAACAGGAGTTGCAGCAGCAGCAAGGCGTTGAGGAAGCAGGGCAAGGCGATGCTGTGCAGATACCGATGCAGAGGGAGACGGGTAGTTCTTCATCGGACGACTCCCGCGTGCTGCGGAGACAGCTGGCTGTGGACACAGCAGCTGCGCGGGCGCGGCGGAAGCTTCTAGTGGCCTCAGCGGTGTGCCTGGTGTTTATGGCAATTGAGGTCGTCGCAGGCATTGCCTCAAACTCCCTTGCCCTCATGACAGACGCCTCGCATCTCCTCTCGGATCTCTGCGCCTTTCTTATTAGGTGAAATGGGGAGGGATATGGGGGAAAAAAGCTTGCATGTAGCAGCGCCAGTTGTCCTTGTTTGTGTGTGTTACTATGGCTTGTTTATTGTATTTCTTTTTTTGCATGTCGTTGCATCGGTTTCGCCGGTCCTGTACCTGCTCCCTAGGTTTTTCCCCTATGTATCCGTCGAACGCTGGTGCTTGCGTCACCAACTGTCTACATCCCTTGGTCTCTGTGTCTCCAGCTTTTTCTTTTTTTGGCCTGTATGCCTTCATCTGCCTCCTGCCATTAGTACCTGTGTTTCCAACTGCCATGCCCATCGGTTTCTTTGGTTCTTTTTAGCCCCTGTTGTTCGTTGGCGTGAGTCTCTGCGCTTGGCTGCTATTTGGGCTGCCTCTGTTGCACGGCAGCCTCTGCTGCGCGTTTGTCTTTGACCATCTGTTCTTCTTTGCCTGTTTCTTCACCGGGCTGTTCCCGGCGCTGCTGCGTGTTTGTTGGCCGCTGTATCTCCTTATAACTCTCGCAAGCATAGTAAGGTGTCTCTTGCTATCTGGAAGGGCGTTGTCTCTTGCTTCCTCCGTGCGTTCCATCTTCACTGTTGCCTCTTCCCTTTTGGAGTTCGTGTGTGCGTGCATGCGTGTGTAATGGGTGGTTTGATAATGGTGTGGAAGGTGCACCTTGCTGCTAGTCTAAGTAGTGTCTCTTGCGGTGAGTGGTGTGGGGCGGCGCTGGGCTGTCTTGCCAGCTTGTTTGCCCTGTGGGTGTCGCAGCTGAAAGGGACCATGTCGATGTCCTTCGGGTATCATCGAGCGGAGATTTTGGGCGCGCTTTTGTCCGTGCTGCTTATTTGGGGTGTCACTGCAGCTCTGGTGGTGGCAGCGCTGCACCGCATCGCCTCACCACAAAAGGTGCAGGGAGGCCTCATGCTGTTGACAGCCTCCATTGGCACGGCTGCCAATTTATTCATGGCGCACATACTCCATATACACTCTCACGGAATCGGGAGAATACACACAGCCCACCCGGGGCCGGTTGCCGATGGAGATAGAGATAGCCACGCCAGCAGCCGCGGCTGCTGCGCCAGCAGCAGCAGGGGGGCAAGCGCTTTGCTCCCTCTACCAAGGGGATGCTGCAGTAGCAGCAGCAGCAGCAACAGCAGCGGCAGCTCTGGAAACAGCCACGATACTCATGCACACCACAAGGACGAGGGGAATGTGCTGCTGCAGCGAAGGGCGAGTGACATCGAGCAGCAGCGGCAGCAAGTCGCAGCAGCAGCAGCAGAAGGGGATGTCTATGTGCGAATGGAAGAAGACGACCCAGAGGCCGAAATAGAGAGTATGAACCTCAGGGCTGCCTATATACATGCAGTCGGAGACCTCCTGCAGAACATCGGGGTGATGATTGCGTCAGCAATCATCTGGTGCGCTGGAACGCAGACCTCAAGCATTAGGTTGTACACTTTAGCAGCAGCATCCAGCTGTCGAGGCCCTGCATCATTGCGTCTATATGCACATAGCTGTTTAGTATTCCTTATAGGGCTTAGCCGGAGTTGTCTCCCTAGCGGGACAAAATGTTGCTGACCGGCTGAGGGCTAAGATGTTAGGGTTTGTTTTTGCAGGTACAACCCCGAGTATTCCATTGCAGATCCTGCATGCACATTGGTCTTTTCGATGTTTGTTCTTCTAACGACGATTTCCATCATCAGGGAGGTCAGCAGCCTTTGTTTCTGCTACATTATAGACTGTTGCCACTGTCATAGCTGTTGCTCTTGCTACCACTACTGCTGCTGCTGAGAGTGCTGTCGCTGCTATCTCTACCCCAATTGTGGCAGCGCTTTTGTTCGGTTTGCTGGGGATGGTGATAAGGCTTGGTTCCAGTGGGATTTGTACAGCCTTCTTGGTCCGTGTAGGATCTCGAAACGCTGATGTTTTGATGTGCTAAAGATTTGCAGTGCTGGCTTGTGACCACATGTTGGGTATCCAGCCAACGTGTGGAGCTGCTGTGGGGGGCGGTTGTAGCGGTGGGGTGCTGTTGCTGTTGGCGTTGCTCATGCATCACAGGCTGTGAACGTGCTGATGGAGGGGACTCCTCTGGGCCTAGACGTGGCTGTGCTGCAGTCCGACTTAGTATCTCTCAGAGGAGTGCTGGAGGTTCACGACCTCCACGTGTGGTCTATATCTATAGGCAGGCCAGCGCTTGCCTGTCATCTCGTCGTCTGTAAGCTTAGCGTGCCGGATGTTGCTGCTGGTGCTACTACCTCGGGCTGATGGCATGCTGCATCGGCTATTGCAACTGGCTGTCGCTACAGCTTCCTGGGAACTGAAACACCTGCGGTGGCTGCAGCCTCCTTAGGCGTGCAGAGGTCACACTGCTTGCTTCTCCCGTTGCCCAGGTAGCAGCAGAACGTATCATCATTGCAGCGCCTGGTGCAGCAGGAGCAACAGCACCAGTAGAAGCACAAGCACAGGGTTCGTCGTGCGTATGTTGTGTGTAGGTGATGAGGAGGCTGCACGACGTGTTTTGAGAGCAGCTACTCTTCTCTGTCAGCGCAAACACGGCATTCTACACACCACTATCCAAGTAACTTGCTAGCACCGCTTTTGTGCTGTTGCTACCGCTTCTAGCTCTTTGGTTCGCTTGCGGCTGTATTGGTTCGCCCTGGCAGCAGCGGATGCCGTGGTGTGCAGAAAGCTTGCGCGGGGCAGCAGCAACGCGCCAGGGGGTTGCTCAGTAGACGTGTTACTGCCAGATTGCTCATTTTTGAGGTGTTCACGACATGGGAGACAAGCGCGAAACCGAAAGGGATGGACTGCTCCTGACTTTGATTTTGTGTCGCAGTGTGCTTGTGGTGTTGCTCTCGCTTGCCGCTGCGTTGTGCTGGTACTGGTGGGCGCTGCCTGTCGGTGCAAAACTGATTTGTGTCATGCGAGTGCCGCAGGCTACTTTGGGTATTGTCGCCACACTTGACTGGAACGTGCTGCTACAGCTGCTGGTTGTTTGTTGCTGTGGTGGGCTGTTGTTTACTGCAGACGGACTTCTCATCTGACGCTTCTTGCTGCGACACGGAAGCTCATCAGAAGTGCATGGAGCCCTTAACAAGAGCGGAACTTTGATCGGATGTCCTCCCTCTAGCCCCGCAAAATTCCTCATGTGAAGGGGGCTCCGGATGATGAATGCTCGTGCGCCTGCTGCAGTTCAGGGCGCGCTATGGCAGCTGCCTCTCTCGCCGCAGCATTAGGAGAAATGGCAGCAAAAACAGGAAAATACAGAGCTGTGATGCTTGCGCTACTGAGGCTGACGCCGCTACATAAAAACAGTTGCGGTTAGGGCGGGCTTATGCCGCCTGTCCAGAAGTTTTCTGTCTGGCAAGGGACATTCTGCAGTTGCAGCATTGAGAGGGTGCTCGTCGAATTTCTTTGAATTCAGCTACAACTATTGGCACCGCGTTGTAGATGCATCCAACGCTGCATCACCATGGCTTCCGCGCTGCAGCAACTCCGCAGTGACAGAGCACCAGCCGCAGCTCAGGCAGGAGCAGGAACTCCGCTCCGTAGGTTGGGTTCGGGTGCCGATGTACTATGAGGCTTCCTCGTGGCTTGGAACCTTTTATATCCGCTACAACACTGAGGTAAGGACAGGGCGAGCGTTAGCCTCTCGTTTCATTGAAGCGTTGGACTCATTTCAAAGCAACCTCTACTCTTAGCTAGTTCAGGCACGGTTTTAGGGCTGTATTTGCTCCTTTAGTGTTTTCTTAACCAGAGTACAACTCGGCTGATGAGTGACAATTTCGAACGGCAGTGCTGGCTTCACATCAACACCGTTTCTCGGGAAGCGAGGCCCGTGCGAGCTCAAATAAACATGCAAGCACATTGCCGAGAGTCTTCGCACCAGCTGTAAGGAATCGTGAAGTCACCGGAGAGGATGTCCTGACACGCGTCTATCTGGTCAACGGCGAGGCAGGAGAGCTTCTGCCTGGCCACTTTCTATGCGTTGGAATGTTCAGCTAGGGGGACGCACTGTGAGCACTGGTTGACTTGGTTTCTGCAGCATAACCAGTGGCAGGGCGCTAGAAGACAAATGCAGGCAGAAACCAGCGCAGTGCTCACCAGGATTTGCCTGAATTCCAAGAAGGGCGCAATTTGGGCGCCTTCTCGTTGAAGAGCTGTTGAGCTCTGGCGGTGGGAGTGGGCATAGGCGTGTGCGACCCAGGCTTCTAGTCTGTTGTTTCGTGAGGTGGCGTAAGAAACGAACGGGCACCAACAACCTCGCAGTACTCGATGAGTTACTGCCATGCAATTTAATAAGGCCCGCAGACAGGCGGGGGAGGCTGCAGCGGCACGCAGCTGGCAGACTATCTTTTATTGCAAGATGCTTGGGGGCGGGGCAACAGTGACATTGCAGCGTAAACGTGCATTTAGTTGTGTCTGTTAGCTGGCAGGTGCTCATGAACACAAGATGCACAGAACCACGTTTAGCTTGTTCGGTGACCCGCCCTTCGGAAGTCCGTCGGGTTCAGCGCATCCGGTTCACTTTGGACTCTGTGCTCCCCGATTCTCGCAGATCCCTCCTCAGAGAAGGCTTCAGCCATGAACTAAAGGGGGAAGAGGTGGAGAGTGCTGGCGGAAGTCTCGTGTCGCTATTAGCTCAACATGTGCGCAGGGTGAACCTGGGAAGGCAGAGGGTAGGCTTACGTTAGCGTGGCTTGTTGGTAACAGGGGCTCTACATTATATGTTGGTAGAAATTGCTAGGTTTGAATCAAACGAATGCACTGAATAGTCTGCATGCACAAGCAGTCGATGCAAACCAGCGACCCTGCGTTCCTTTTCGCCGAGCAAACCGTGAGCGACCTGGCTGCGGTCCTAAGTTGCCTTACCGCTGACGAAAAAGTACAAGCTAATATGAGTATTCTTTTTCAAATGGCAGCTTAGAAGTATTATTTCAAACAGGTCAACCTCAGCTGTATACTTGTAAGCGCGCTGTGCCTAGAAGGCCGAACACGTCCCACGCCAAGCATCCAATTCAGGGTGTATACAGGGTTAAAATAATTAAAATGGCTGCTAAAAACGGGAATGACGATGACCATAATTACGAACTCGAAAATGAAGTCCTCAGGAGGCGCATTCAGACCCTGGACAAACTTATCGGTACGCTATTCACTATATGAGAGCATACAAGCTCGGGCTTGCAGTTTAGGGTTTAGAGCTAAAGGCTTCCTCCAGCAAAGGTTTCAGATGCCGAAATATACAATCTTTGGTCAGGCTGAGCTCAGAATGTAACGTAAAGAAGTGATGTCTACTTTTCCCTTTGCCTGCTCTTGAGCCTGTTAAGGATATTAATGCAGTAAAAACCAGTTCAGTGGCTGTACTCTTTATGATTTAAAGGTTAGAATGCATGTTGTGTACCACACGTGCGTAGTATTCTAGGTGGTAGGGGTACACTTCTCCCACCCACGCGGCCCCAGTTCAACTCCCGGAGAGGGGACATCCAAAACAGTTGAAAGCAATCGTCAGCTTATTGATATCCACGCTTCTGCTGAAGCGTAGCCTGTATTGTCGTTAAAAGCTACTCTGTCTGTTTACATCCACACTATTTGGAGCCACATTGTCTTCCCACATATCCTACCGTTGGGTTATTGCATTGCGCTTATCTTGCTTAAAGGGCGCCTCTCTCTATGTTGCTCAGTGTGCGCCCCTCTATCTATGCCCTTGCCCTTTCATCTTCCTCCAGTGCTGCTTGCTTGCCAACGGAGTACTACCCAGCTGTCATATGTACATGCATATCTGGCTGTCATCAAACGCCCAAAGGTTTGTTGCGCAAACGAACCTGTCGTTTAATTCAAACATAAGAGAAAGGAGCTTGCCACCCCAGTCAGGCTATAGACAGCCGGTTGTATTTGCATTACCAGTAGCGGATATCCCTATGTAACTTACTGCATGCTACTAGTCGAAATGTATCGTACGCAGCTTCTGGGAAAGCCAAGGCAAATCTGGGAATTAGAATGCGAAGCCAGCAAAAAGGAACTTCGATCAGGTGGACATTCGCAGTAGAATACGAATGGTTAACAACAAAAAGTTGTTTATTTGCACTAATAGCAAGCAATAATGAGGAAAGTGCAATCAGATTCTAATACAGTGGTACTAAGCTTCTGAGACATTCGCATTCCAAGTACGAATAAACTCAAAGGTAGCCTTTGAAAATGAGAGTAGCTTAAGAGGAATGAAATTTCTTGGCTAAATGTTGTTCGTAGTGTTAAGGGTTTTGGCATTTAGTGCTAGTACTCCAGGAGCTGTCCGCGGCTCTGCGCGGATATACGGAGAAGTGCGCATCGGGCAAGCTGGATATGTAGGTATACTTCCAGTTGAGGACCGAGTGCCAACTTTCCTGCTTTAAATTTCTGGCCTGCAGAGATGGAGGAGGAGCGTCGAGAAAAGAGCGAGCGAGCCTCGGGGGAGCTGAGGGTGCAAATTGAATCTCTAAGTGAAGGCTTTAACGAGCAAGACAGGCTCCTATTTTCAAGCATCGGTGCCCTCAGCCTCAGGAATGCAGAAGCAAAGACCCACTACCACCAGCTCATCCAAAGCCTCCACAAACAGCTTCAGGCAGCAGAAAGAGATGTCGGTAGGTGTTTCTTATGTTCATGGCTGGGAAGGGTTTCAATGAGCAAGATACACTGCCCACTAGCTGGCGCCAGCGACAGTTTGAACGTGCAACGGTGCATAGTATGCCTACCCACCAAGGGAGGCCAACACTTAGCTGCCTTAACTTTTCGGTTTCGGGAAAGGGAGCTCGTTGTGTACGTACAGCGGTGGCTGAGAAAGAGGTGGCAGCAACACGCAGTTTGAAAGAAAAAGAATTACAGAACGCCAAAGAAGCGCTCCGCCATCTGGAAGGAGAGCTCGAAAAGATGACGTTTCAATTCGCCGAGCTTCTTAATGTGCCGCACCCCCTAGAGAATGAAGCCTTAGTTCTAAAGTCTACAACCTAAACCGTTACGAATTAGCCCTAGAGAATAAGATGGGGCAGCCCCTAGCGACACCGGGTGCAGCATCGTTTGCTCGTGTATGCTGCTTGCCACGTTGCCAGTTGCAACCAGGAAGTGTGTCTGCGTCTTTTTCTTGGGGATTCGCATGCAGGACACTGCAGAAAAGCTGGCGGAAAGAATTTCCATGTCCCAGGGAAGTTGGGCAGCTGAGCAGAAGCGGATGCCTCTGGAGCTGCGTATGAAACATGAGAGCCCCGTGACGCTTGACACTGCCTTAGAGGTGCCCATAAATGGATTTGAAACTCCCCCATATGATCTTAGTTTGGTGCTTCATGTCTCTGACAACGTTGGGAGATCCCCCTGCATTGGCATGCACTTTGTTCTGTTAAGTGTCTCTGTTGGTTCTCCGTCTCTTACGCTCTTGAGTTGCTGTAATCTTGGCGCTTCCATGCTACACAAGGGGGTGTTGTGTTTGTTGAATTGTGGGCAGAAAACCCAGTAGGAGGCTAGACGGCGCCTGAGAAGGAGTGAGACGTTTGAAGGCCTACCGCGCCGATGCATTCTGTCAACGAGTACACCTTATTCTTTCTAGCCGTTCTTTGTGTGAACCTTCAAACAATGTCAGGGCGAAACGAACAGCGAATTCAATGGACTCAGTAACAACAGGCCAGGATTTCAAGCGCCTTTTACAAGACTCAAGGCCAACAACCCTCCCGATACACCAGCTCTTACCTCCATGGCGGTCTTTGAAACTGAGAAAAAGTACATGGAGCGAACTTACAGCCAAAGGCTACGAGGGCCGGAGTACTCTAGTCCTCATTCACTTTTCTTGGTGGGGAGACAATGCTCAGGCACGAAGCCCCACATAAGCAAAAGACAGTGCGGCAAACGCTAAACCCTAAACTGAAATCTTTGCAGCAGCCGAAGCCACACGATCATGCTCAGAAGCACTTCTTTCTATCGGCCCTGGTTAACGATGTCCTTTCACTCCCTTAACTGGGTAAATGCTGGGCCAACTGCCATCATACTAATGGGCCACTAAGCTGAGCGCGAGCGGGCTGAGCAGTGTACGGACTATTAGCTGCGACGGAGCAACTCGCTGGCTCCCCTGCTATGGTTTCTGGCTGAAATATGCGGCATATTGCCTTAAACAGGATTATTTATAAATATAGAATAGATTTCTAACCCACATCAGGACCCAGGGCAAATGGTTTAGGGTTTGTGGAGGGCGGCACAGTGCGTGGCGAGGTCGCACAGGCGGCTACGGCGGTAAGGCGAAATTAATGATTGAAGCGCTGTACTCAACTAATACCAAGCTTGGTCTTCTGGGATTTGTTCGTTTCTTTTCCATACTAAAACTAGAGCAGAATCAGAACACCAAAACAACGCAACAGCAGCAAGAGCAGCAGCAGCGGTAGCAACAGTAGCCACGGCGGGCGGCCGCAGTGGTCCGGTGCTGGCGGCCTCAGCGTAGTTGCCGTTGCAGCACTCATTATTCGTTCTCTTTGTATTTGTTTGGCAGATACTGATTGCATATTCTTATATCGCTTGATTTCCTTGCATAACTGGTGTCAGAATCGCATTGTTTAAGATGTCAGCAGCCGCAGTAGCTGCAGCAGCAGCAGCAAATCACGGGTCGGCAGACGGGTCTCCAGCAGCTGGAGCGTCTGGGTCTGGGCGCGAAGGCTATCAGCCTTCCTCAGGGGCAGGAGAGGGGCCCCAAATGCAACAGCAACCCTATCCTTTTGTGCTGCAGCAGCACCTGGCGGCGCAGGGTATATCTCACGGCTATCCGGGCATGCTGGACGGGGGGGCCCCCGTAGACCCGACGCAGGCTCAGGTCGCGGCCTTCGCCAACCAAGCGGCCATGTATGGACCTTATGGATCTCCCTATGCGCTCAACATCCCTGCTCCTCCTACGGGGGGCCCATACTACCCTGTGAGCCGACAAAGCACATAGTCGTGGAGCGCAGACGTCATGAGTGCAGCTAGACAGCACTGCAGTGCACCACCAGGCCGAGGCAAGTGCCTCAAGATCGTTCCTGTTATTTTTAAGAGCCGCTTGCAGCCTCAGAGGAGAGGGTGAACCTTTCCAGCTACCTAGAGCAGCTGATCTATGCTGTCTAGAGTAGTGTACGACCACACGTGCAGCAGGTACTGATGTTATTTTCTTTCGCTCAACTTGCAGGGCAGAAGCATATGATTATTTAGCGACGCTTTTGGAAGAGTTGCTTGTGTGGGCTGTTCAGGGTATGGGGGCGCATCTGCCCTTCGCTAGTGCCGAGACCTTCAGCCTTCCGGGACCTGCTTACTATGACCCGTATGGAATGCTGAACCCTGCTGCATGCGTTGCCCCAGTACCTCCACCTGAGAACCGCGAAGCTGAACAGCCCAAACAACTCCGCCGAAAGGCAAACAAAAAGTGGTTTGGGTGCTGCTAAGCCCTAAATTCGAATTTTAACACGAAGCCAAACCTCGCACTCATTATTCATGAAAGTATAAAAGGCAGCATTGAAAACTGTAGACCATCGAACCCGGCCTTGGACCGAACTTTCTGCAGGGAAAGAAAAAGGGTCTATCGTTGGCTCGAAAGTCTCACCCCTCAAGGGCTTCAAAACTGCTGCCGTGTTGATCGTCTTCAGTTCGCAGGCCCCTCACCCTCACCTCCAGCCTAGTGTGCAGCCACTAGTTAGCTAGCTAGCTGCTAGCCACGGCAACAGGGGCGGCTTGAGAGGCATGCAGCGCGTGACGGGCCTCGAAGAAAGCAGCAATTATGGCGTGCAGCTGCAACCGACAAAATTGTTATTGTTTAATTTGGAATTTATCGACCTACGCTGCGTCAGAGTTTTAGGGTCTGCCACGGTGTAAGGCTCTGCTACGCTTTGATGTTTAGCAAGGTTTTGGGGTTTCGGTAGGATTTCGGGCGCAGCCAGGTTATAGAATTTAGCTAGGGTTAAGGGTTCAGGTGGGCGGAACCCTTGAACCACAACATTCGCTGGACGGTTTAGGGTTTAGACAAGGTCTAATATGTGCGTACCTGCACGAAATCACCAGAGCCTAAGGCGAGTCTTTCCCTGCGCACCAACAACAGGCACATTTGAGGGTTTGCGAAATAATATGGTAATTCGGGTCTCGGTAGAGCAGCAATTGCAGTCTATTTGCCTGACCCCCCCACGCAAATTCATTATACAGGAATTGATCACATGCTCTTCAGATAAATCATGGCACCTAAAGCCTGCTCCAATTTTCAGAACGAGCCAAACCCCCAATAACTCACTCAATATCAGCGAGGCGGGTCACAAGGGTCAGAGCTACGGGGACGGGCAGCTTCATGTTCTGCACCTGGTTGTGCAGAGCTGAGGCAAAAACCCAACACCTAAGCCCGAAACGCTACGCCTTACCGTTGGGTCCTCTCACTTCTCAGTCTACCCACGTGCATCAGCAAGCACGGAACGACATTAGGGTTTTAGTGGCGAAGGGCGAAGACCACAAAGCGCCGCGGTGTACGACATAGCCTCCCCGTCCCCCGGGTTCTGGTTGTTTTAAGGGCCAGGCTCATGTCTAGGATTTCGGTTTTCGGTGGGAGTGAGGGTTTTCTTGAGGAGGCAAAGCTCTAATGAGCCCACCTCCAACCCAATCCCGCACGGAATAACCTCTCCTCGTCACCAACCCGTGAAACTCTGCACGCATGCACTTGCTAAACCCAAGGAAGTGTACATGATTATAGTATAAGGGTATATTTTGCTATTACTGCACTAAGAAGGTGCCAGTGCTCAGTGTTCGCAATTCTAAAAACTTAGCAATGAACACTCGAGCGCAAGGACCGACACTCCGCTGCTATGAGGACAGCTACATCGCTGCACCCTTTAAATGCGTGCATGGAGAGCGTTGATAGCATATGACTCTGGATAAAAGTCTAGGGGCTAGCCTGGGGCGATGTTCTAGGGTATACGGTCTACCTGAAGAGCACGCCCCCAAGTCCTTCTCTAAGAGGACCTGCATAATGGATTTCACTTCACTTGGTTGAGGTAGCCCAAGCACGCGGTGTACCAACTCGCCGTCGACGGGCTCCCCAGGGTGAGCCATGCTGGCCGCCTGCGCAAACCCTAAATCCTAAACCCTACGCCCTACATCCGAAGCCACAAACCCCGAACTTCCTTGCCGAACCATTCCACCTAAAGCTAAACACCGTACTAAACTTACCTGCATGCAGTTAAGAAGCCGACGCATGTCACCATTGGCTGCGAAGAGAAAGACGCAATTCCGAATCATATGCCCTAAGCCCCAAACCCTCGGCCCCAAAATACTTTCTTGCAAGTCCTCATCTTGTAACGCTTTACATCGGGCATCCCCAAAACCGAAGTTCAACTTACCAATTCGCAAGAGAGCCTCGTAACCATCTTCCGTTACGGACATGCTGCGAGAGCGCAAACCAAAAGCCAACCCCCGATGCCCTAAACCCCAAAGCCTCCAACAGACAATCTGATTGCTGTCAAGTAGAGGGCCTAATAAGGGTTTGTCGCTTGGATAATGCACCTCTCTAGCTTCGCAGCTTCTTCCGCCTTTCGCCTCAGCTGAAGCAAAACCCCAAAACGTATCGCTAACTCCCCAGTATTAACTCTTAAACGCTGTCTCGCAGCATCGACAATCGCGCAACGAAAAGACTGCCACACGATTGCAATTTCCCAGTGACTTCCCCCAAACCTCAACCCTGATCCCTAATCTCACCGCCTCGGGTTTGAGGGGAGTGAAACGCATGCTGCGGGCAAAAAAAAGCAACAAAATGGCCCACGTCCCGATGAGCGTCTACAACAGGTAAAACAGCTACGTCAGAAACAGCAACAGTGGGGGCAAAGGCTGCAGCTGTTACCTCGTGCATCGCGACTGAATCGCGGGAGTTATTTTGTTGACAAAATTGCATATAAGGCAAAACCGCACATTTCTCGCGTAAGTCTCCATGACTGTGACACACAACCCCTCAACACTAAACCCTAAAACCTCAGTAGCCGACAGTTTTCCTCAGCTGCGTCAAGCGCGCAGCTGCTTGAACTGCAGCGCAGTTTAAGCAGGTGAATAAGTCCATAGGAACATAACCGCAAAAGAAACACAAACAGCCTAGGAGCAATGGCGCAGGACTAGTTGCAGCAGCTGCATAAGCACTGGAACCTGTAGCAGCAAATGTGGCAGCGGCGGACTTCTTCTAAGCGCATTCTGAGCTGCGGAGGTCATTTGATCTGCTTCGTCCAGTATAATCAGCTTAAGTTTCGGGGGCCCGGACGGAGCAGGCCCCGACCTGCGTACAACCCAATACCAAGCCTCTAAACCCTAAATGATAAACCCTAGGGTGATCCCGGAGTACGGGATGCTGGAATCCGCCGCAAAAAGTTCACAATACGCACTGTCCTTGCATTTAGGATTCAGGGTTTCCAGTTGCACCGCGCCACCTTAGCATAGTCGGTAGTGCGTTTGATTCGTAATCAAAAGGTCGTGGGTTCGATTCCCACAGGTGGCTGCATTTCTTGTGCTCCGGTAAAATTATGCTTTGTACTGGCTTAAGACGTACAGCGAAAAAGAAGCAGAAGTTGTCTCGGCGAACGTTTTCACCAACTCTCGCACCGACCCAATCCCTCTGTCGTCCGAAGCGTTTAGCTGCAGCAGCACCAGCAGAACCGGCTGTAGCAGCTGCAACGGAAGTTCTAATGGAACTTCAAAGGCAACAATACAGCAGATCAGCTTAGGATCTACGAATTACAGTTCAGCGTTTACCTCTAGCACATGCGATGCCTGCTGCGAGCCGTAGAGTTGCCTGGCCACCGCTAAAATGGTGGACGTCTTGCCCGTCCCTGAGTACAAATCATAAAAGTCTTCAACCCTAAACCCTGCTCCTGCAAATTTCAACACTAGGTGCTTGACATCAGGAACCTTGCCGAGAGCTTTGGGCGCAGGCACCGAGTCTATAAGATACACAGATCGTGCAAACAAGAAAAACATTTGCTTGCGAGCGTTCGCGTTAAATCCTAGATCTTAAACACGAGACTGGCTCACCAGGAGGGCCATGGAAGAGAAGGTGGGGCAGCTGCCCCTTGTCGACATACCGCTGAACTGTGCACCAGAATCAGAAACCATAAACCCGAAGCCCTAAACCCTGAAGCAGGACGTTAACTGGAGGCATCTGTGCAGCGCGTGCAGTTAGGCAAGTACGGGACGTTCGGGGCTCTGTGACGCATGGCTTCTGGAGTATAGGGTCCGTAAAGACTTACTAGTCTGAATGATGTCATCATGGGAGAGAATATCACTCAGAGTCTTCGGGCGATAACGCTCTACCTGTACACCACAAGCCCTGACCCCTAAACATTAAGCCGCCAACACTTTGGGCGGCGCCCACCCTGTGGTGAACGCAGACATCTGCGCCCCCTCAAGTACCCAGGCATCGTTGGGGCTTGGCTGACGGTTTAGACTACGGCTTTATGCCAAGAGGGGTTTAGGGCTTGGCCGTACCCATGGGAGGTCCATGTCTTCAGCTGGAGCTGCAGAGGCACCTCCTGAGGCTCCCTGTGGATTTCTATTTTCATCCATTTTGGATGCTTCTGTAGCAGCAGCGGCTGCTTCGACTGCTCCTTTGCGTATTGTTGTTACTGCTTCCGCTGGCGCTGCTGCGGCTGCTGTTGCAGATCAGTTTCGAGCGGACAGTGGGCGAAATGGAAACTGCAGTGCTGCAGCAGCAGCGACTCGGCGGAATCTGATGCAGCTGCTCCTGATGGTTAGGGGGGCCTGCTGTGGTACGTACACTGCCTCTGTCGGCAGCGGCAGCAAGAGCAACGAGAGTGGCGCTTGCGGAGTTGCTGTAGCACGCAGCAGCACGTGCTTCCAAGATAGTTCCGTTAAATATACACAAAATACAGCATGAAAAACTAACAAAGTTCTAGCGTCTTCCTGCTGCAGGTGCTACTGGATCGGAAGCTGAAT
>CAJFCY010000360.1:0-16887 GCA_904066265.1 Eimeria zaria
ATATATATATATATATATATATATATACACTGCTATATACTATATACAAGTAGGGGTTAAGGAGACACCTCCTTCCTCCTGTCTCTACAGTTGAGGTATAGCTAGCTGCAGCAAAGGCAGCAGCTTCTACAGCTGCTGCTCATCTAAGTAATACAGCAGCAACAGCAGCAGCTGCTGCTGCAGCAGCAGCTGTTGCAGCACCAACCTCCTTTCTGCCTTAGAAGACCTCCTAATGTGCATGCATGCATGCATATATGTGTACACGCATGCATGTATGTATGTGTGCATGCATGCATATATGTATGGGTGCATGCATGCATACATGCATGCATGCATGCATGCATGCGGGAATGAAGGGCTTTAGCTGCTGCTTCACTTCAGACTACTTCTTCTCTTTCTTCTAATACGGGTAGTTACTACTTCTATACAGGCAGGGGACCCCAGTGCTGCTGCAGCAGCTGCTGCTGCTGCAGCTGCTGCAGCAGCAGCAGCTGTTGCTAGAGACCGCCCGCTTGCCCCCAATAGTAGCAAGTTCTTGCTGTATAACGAAGCAACAACCTTAGAGACAAACCCCACAAGACTGCTGTGGTGTGCTGCAGCTGTTGCATGCTGCATGCATGCAGTTGCATGCAACTGCATGCATGCAGCAGCGGGGCTGTGTGGTTTACCCTCATTGCATGCGCAGTAGAGCATCATTATAAATGCTTGACTGCAGCAGATTCTGTAAAAGGTTTTAAAGAGACTCGTCTCCTTGAAGACGTTAATTAGCAGCAGCTGCAGCAGCAGCAGCAGCAGCAGCAGCAGCAGCAAGCCAGACAGGGAGCAGCAGCAGAGGGTTGCTGCTGGGTGCCTCCAATCCTCTTGCTGCATCACAAAACAGCAAGAAAGGAGTCTCCTTCTGAGGTGTATATACACTTGACAGCAGCAGATAGGTAGAGGGGCGCAGGCAGAAGCAGCGCCGCCGAAAGCCCCGAGCAGAGGCTGGAGCAGCAGCTGCTGCTGCAGCTGCAGCAGCAGCAGCAGCGCCTGCTGCTGCTGCTCCTATCTATAGCAGCACACGCAACATGCTGTAGAGCGAGAGCCAATGGCGCAGCAGCAACCTGTGGGGTTTCCTGCAGCAGGGGGATGGGGCCCCTCCTCGGGGGCCCCTGCTGCTGCAGCAGCAGCATCAACAGCAGCAGCAGGTTCAGCTGCTGCAGGGGAGTTGGATGTGTCTGCTGAGTTGAGGAAGTGTCTTGCTTCCTTCCGTCATCTGAAGCAGTTGCTTCTGTCTTCTGCTACAAACCCTGTGCTGCTGCAGCAGCTGCTGCAGCAGCAGCCGCTGCAGCAGCGTATAGTAGCCCTTCGTTCTTCCTTCCTATCATCTGTAGACAGGGCCCTCCCCCCTTCTGTTTCTGCTGCTACATGCAAATCAATACAGCTGCTGCAGCAGCAGTGGGGTGAAGCTATCCGTGCTGCTGCTGCCTTGTCTACAGCAGCCCCTGAAGGAAGCACAACCCCCAGCAGCAACAGCAGCAGCAGCAGCAGCGGTACCAGCAGCAGCAGTACAAGCAGTACCACCACCACCACCAGCAGCACCAACAGCAGCAGCAGCAGCAGCAGCAGCAGCAATGGTGTCCCTTGTTCTTGCTGCAGCGTCCCTTCCGAAGCAGTGTTATACGAGCTGCTGTCTGCCTACGTGCTGCGGCATCACAGCGGGCAGCAGCAGCTGCTGCTGCCAGCCTTCGAGGCTTCGCAGCTGAGGGAGACAGTAGATGCAAGAGACAGCCAGACACGCAGGGAGCTGCAAGACTTGCTGCAGGATGAGCAGCTGTGCATGCTGTGGTGTATTCAATTCATATGCTTACAGGCAGCAGCTAACAGCAGCAGCAGCAGCAGCAGCAGCAGCAGCGGCGGCAGCAACGGGCCCACGCTGCAGCAAGTTTGTAGAGAGTTTGCTGCTATGCTGCTGCAGCAGCACCAGCTCGAGTCTCGGCTGCTGCAGCTGTATACACAGCTCAATGAGCAGCCGGACCCCACAACTTGCTTGTTTAGGCAGCAGCAGCAGAAAGCACAACACAGCAGCAGCAGTAGCAGCAGCAGCTGCAATGATGATAGTAGCAGCAGCAGCAACCGCGGAACAGCAGCAGCGGATGCTGCTGCTGCTGCTGCTTACGAGCTTCATGAGTTAATACAGCTGCGGGAGACTCTGCAGCTTCAAGAGGCTGTTGTGCTGTGTCTTGCAGCAGCAGGCCGCGCAGCTCGTGCCCTAGGCAGCAGCAGCAGCAGCAGCAGCAGCAGCAGCAGCAGCAGCAGCAGCAGCAGCAGCAGTTCCTGCTGCAGCGAGAGTTTATACCGCTTCTGTTCTCTTATACACGAAGACAGGATGTGTGGGGCCCTGGCAGCACGCAGCAGCGAGAGGCGGTCGCTGCTGCAGAGCCGCAGGCTGCTGCGGCAGGCGCAGCAGCTTGGAGGCTCCTGTGCTGTTGCTGCTGCCTGGGGGATGCCGCTGCAGCATATCACAGATATAAACAGCAGCAGCAGCAGCAGCAGCAGCAGCAGCAGCAGCAGCAGGGACGCATTGCTTGCATTTGTTGAGGGTCCCCGCTTTGCTTCTCTGCATCGAGATGTTATGTGCAGCAGCCTCCAGGGTCTTCGTGAGGCGCTGCAGCAGCAGCAGCAGCAGCAGCAGCAAAGGGGTGCAGCAGATGCAGCAGCCTTTTCACAAGGCGGTGAGGTGTACGAGGATCTCCTTTACAACTGCTACATCGAACACCCCACAGCAGCCCCGTTGCTGCTGGCTGCGCATGCTGCTGCTCTTGCTGCTTATAAGAAAGTTCGTAGCAGCAGCAGCAGCAGCAGCAGCAGCAGCAGCAACAGCAACAGCAGCCTGACAGATGAAGAGATCGACTTGTTTGTTTCTCAAGCTGCAGATTTCGTGATGCCTTTATTGCCTTATGCGCTGCAGCAGCAGCTGCTGCAGCACGAGCTGCTGCAGCAGCAGCAGCAGCAGCAGCCACAGGACCCAGTGCAGCAGGAGTTTGCTACCCAGCTGCTGCTGCTGCTGGATGCATGTCTTGCAGCCTTCCCCCTTAAAGACTTGCAGTGCCATGAGCTGTCTGTACACTCTGCATGCGAGCTGCTCGCGCTGCTGCCGAAGCAGCGACGGCGGCTCTTCTGTCTGCTGCAGCAGGAGGGGCTTGCCCTGCAGCAGCAGCAGCAGCAGCAGCAGCAGCAGCAGCATGGTGATGGCTGCAGCAGCGGCCTGTTGCGGCTGCTAAAGGCTTATATATCTTTGTTTCCTTACGGCGCCCATATAACGTTGCAGCTGCTCACAGCTATTCTGCCGCAGCCGCAGCAAGAGCAGCAGCAGCAGCAGCAGCAGCAGCAGCAGCAGGAAGGTGAAGAACCTGATTGTGATATTATTGACATGGGGCCTCCTCTGCAGTTTTTGCTGCTGCTGTCTCAGCCTCTCTCTTCTATCTTGCTGCCCCCTGTTGACGGCTTGATGTTTGCTGCGGGCAGCAGCAACGAGATGCAGGTGCAGCAGCAGGTGCAGCAGCAGCAGCAGCAGCAGCAACATGAGCTCTGTAGCACCCTAACAGCCAACGCAGGGGCTTCATATATTGCTGCCGCTCCCATACCAATAGAGCCCTGTGTGGCGCTGTTGCTGCAGTTGGATGCACAGCAGCAGGGCTCACAGCAACAACAACTGCAGCAGCAGCAGCAGCATGGGTTTGATGCTGCTGCAGCTAATGGAGGCGTTACCTGCTGGTCCTTCATACCTTCAGGCTCTGTTGGGAGAGCTGTGCAGCTGCCGCTGTGGCGGTTTGTCCAGACAGCAGCAGCAACGGAGGCAGCACTGCAGCAGCACTGGCAGCAGCAGCAGCAGCAGCAGATGCTGCTGCAGCAACAGGAACAGCAGCACAAAGAAGACGAAGAGAGTGTGCAGCAGCAAGGGGCTGACCCGTGGATGACGCCAAGTGCACGATCAGAGACACAGCAGCAGCAGCAACGGCAGCAGCAACAGCAGCAGCAGCAGCAGCAAGCCTTCTGGTGTCTTCAGACTGATGGCTGCAGGCTGGAACCTGTCAGTCTACGGCATCCAGTTTGCAGCAGCAACAGCAGCAGCAGTAACAGCAGCAGCTGCAGCATGAGCTGCTGCAGGGACAGTAGCAGCAGCACATTTGCTGTGCGTTGGTCTCTAGCTCCCAGCAGCAGCAGCAGCAGCAGCAGCAGCAGCAGCAGCAGCACACGCCGTCGTTTCTCTTTATTGAAAGCTGCTTGGCTGCTGATGGATGTGGGTCTGCAGCAGCAAGCAGCATTTGCTGCAGGAGACACCTGTCTCCCTCCCGCTGCATTTAAGTAAGTTTTGAGGAGACAGTTAGAGTTAGAGACAGATAGTATGGTTTAGAGACTGTCTCCATATGTATATAACTTGCTGCTGTTGCTGCTGCTGCTGCTGTTGCTGTTGCTGCTGCAGGGCATTCGTTGCTGCATGCGGCCTGTGGGCTCGCATTGCTGCTTGGCCTGCTGCTGCACGCGCTGCAGCAGAAGCCTTTATCGCTTGTGAAGTCTACGGGCACTCTCTGGAGACTGCAGCAGCAGCAGCAGCAGCAGCAGCAGGGCCAGAAGCAGCAGCAGCAGCAGATGCTGCAGACAACACAGCAGAAGCTGCGCCCTTCCTGCTGCTGCCTCGGTTCTATGGGTTAACGTGTTTAGCTGCAAGCCGCAGCCAGCTGCGGCTGCTGCTGCCTGAAGCCCTCACTGCACTTCGGTGAGTTGCTGCTGCTGTAACTGCTGCTGCTGCTGCTGCTGCTGTTGCTGCTGCTGCTGCTGTTGCTGCTGCTGCTGTTGCTGCTGCTGCTGTTGCTGCTGCTGTTGCTGATGCTGTTGTCCGTGCTACAGGGTTGCTGCTTTGCTGGTGCTGCAGGTCGTGCTTGCTGCCGTGCTACGTGGCAGATGTCGACAGGTGTCTCCTCTTCCTGCAGCAGCAGCAGCAGCAGCAGCAGGTACAGCAGCAGCGTATGGCTTGCAAGTGTCTTGTGGAGCTGCCGTTGCAGCATCACGAGCTGCTACTCGCTCCTGAGCTGCTGCATTCTGGATGGCGTCTGCTGCAGTTGTGCTGCACCCCACAGCAGCAGCAGCAGCAACAGTTTCGCTGCTTCCTCCCGCTGCAGCAGCTGCTGGAGGCCCTTGCTGCAGCAGCACAGGAGGAGAGGAGACTCAGGACGTACACCGTAGTGCGCAGCAGTCTCCTCTTCCTGCTGCAGCTGCTGCTGTCTGTACCCCCTGCTTCTTGGACAGTACCCTGGCAGCAACAGGGTTTGCTAGCAGCAGCAGCAGCAGCAGAAGGCCTTGAGCAGCTGCAGCGCAGCAAACGCCGTCACAGCAGCAGGACTGCAGCAGCCCAGGGAGGAGACAGTTGTTGTGGGGCCGGTAGTGCTGCTGCTGCTGCAACACTTGCACATGTGTATTTGCAGCCACAGCTGCAGAAGCAGCAACAGCAGCAGCAGGACGCCTCTGAGGAGCAGCTAGAAGCAGCAGCACAGCAGCAAGTTCGCGAGTTTGCTGCTGTCTGCAACTTCGTGTTTTGTCGAGTCTTCGCTCGCATGCAGGTTTGGCCGTTCATACACCCCGAGGAACGCTGCAGCATAGGGCAGCTGCTGCTGCTGGTTGTGCTGCAGCTGCTGCCGCTGCTCCACTGGGCTGCACAGCCTCCAGCTGCAACAGCAGCAGCAGCAACTGCAGCAGAACAACCCTTCCATGGGGGTAGTCAACAGGGGTGGTCCAGAGGCGCTTGGGGCAGCAGAAGCAGCAACAGCAGCAACAGCAACGGGGTGTCTGTACACCTTCGTGCTGCTGCTGAGGCAGATGCTACAACCAGCGTTGCTGCTGCTGTTCGAGATGCTGCTGTGAGGGGCTCTCAGAGACAACTCGAGGTAACTACCTTCTGCTGCTGCTGCTGCTGCTGGTAGTGCTGCTGCTGCTGCTGCTGGTAGTGCTGCTGCTGCTGCTGCTGTTGCTAGTAGTTGCGTATCTACCTGCCCTTCGCCGTGTTACTGGTTCTCAATCCCCTTGTACTGCTGCTGTTGCTGCTGCTGTTTGCTGCAGCTTCTGGAGGCGCTGCTGACATCGCTGGCAGCAGCAAATGTCCCCGAGGGTATTGCTGCTGTCTTGCGCTGCAACATAGTGGGGAAGACAGCAGCAAGTTCAGTGCAGCCCCGGGTGCCCTGGGATAGCAGCAGCAACAGCAGCAGCACCAATAGCAGCAGCAGCAGCAGCAGCAGCAGCAGCAGCAGCAGCCGTAGCCAGCTGTTGGTGAGCTTCTCGTGCCCCGTGCTGCGGTTCTACGGGTCTATGGATGCTGCCTCCTTTGCTGCAACTTCCCGTCTGTCTGCTGCTGCTGCTACGCTTCTGTCAACTCCCCCGCTGCAGCTGCTGCCGCAGCTATGCTCCTTCCCAGAGCTGCCGGGTTTCTTTTCTCAGCAGCAGCAGCCACTTGAGCAGCAGCAGGACGAGGAGCACGAGCAGCAGCAGCAGCAGCAGCTGCAGCAGCAGCGGTTAGTGTTTAATGAGTTTCCTATCTCGCTGCTTCCGGATGCTGTCTTCTTAGACCCGTACACAGCAGCAGGCCGATGGTCTGGTCACTGGAGCTGCTCGTTGGTGCAGCAGCAGCTGCCTTTCACAGCAGCAGCAGCAGCAGCAGGAGGTGCAGGCGCAGCAGCAGCAGCAGCAGCAACATCTCCTGCTGCTGCAGTAGCCCCGTGCAGAGAGCAGTCACAGTGTGTTGTTCTGGGAGCCTTTGAAGCCCTGCATCATATGCTGCTTGCTGCATGCAGCCCCAGCTCCTCGCTGCTGCTGCGGAGACTAACAGCAGAGCTGCTGCGGCTATCGCTGCAGCAGCAGCAGCAAGCAGGCAGCTTACTGTCTCCTTCAGGGGGAGACGGTCTCCCAGGCCATCAAGGAGATCTGCTTGCTGCGCTGCAGCAGCAACACTTTCTGTCTCTACTTGCATGCAGCGGCATCAGCACGGGCGACTGCATTCTAAACAGCAGCAGCAGCAGCAGCAGCAGCAGCAGCAGCTGGCCAGCTGAGGGGCTAGAGTGTGCCGCAACATTTGCTCAGTCTGTCTTCGCATTTGTTGACTCCCGAGTTAAAGTAGCAGCTGTCTCCGTTCTTACACTTCTCTGTCTCCTGTGGAAGCAGCAGGAGCAGCAGCTGCAGCAGCAGCAGCTACAGCAGCAGCAGCAGCAGCAGCAGCACCAGTTGCTAGCGTTGCCTCAGACGGGCTGCTCCGCTGTTGCGCAACAGGCGATGGGTCGTCTAAAGCAATGGGATGGCGTCTGCAGCAGCTGCAGCAGCTGCAGCAGCAGCAACAGCAGCAGCGCGGCCTTGTGTCTTGCTGCTGCTCTTGCATTCGAGTCAGATGACCTGCACCTGATGCTTCAAGACAGACAGAACCAGCAGCAGCAGCAAGATGTTGGGAAAAGCAGCAGCAGCAGCAGCAGCAGCAGCAGCAGCAGCAGCAGGCGATGGATTCGGCGTCTGTACACTGACAAGCTTGTGGGCAGGTTGCTGCGGCATATGTATGCAAAGGAGCAGCAGCTACTTGAATACAGGCTGCTGCTGCTGCAGTTTATTCTACTGGCTCTGGATAGCCAGCAGCAGCTGCTGCTGACAGGCGAGGAGTCTGCCTTTGCTGCTACTGTGCAATTCTCGCAGCAAGTGCTGCTCGATGTGCTGCAACAGCAGCAGCAACAACAGCAGCAGCAGCAAACAGGTCTTGTCCTGGGCCAGGTGAAGCTCGTAAGGTTGGCGCTGCTGCTGCTGCAGCAGATAACATGCATCCACCGACCACGAGCAGCGCTGCAGCAGTTGCGGCAGCAGAGCAGCAATACAGGCCTGGAGGCGCTTCGCAGCAGCAACAGCAGCAGCAGCAGCAGCAGCGGAGCAACAGCAGCATCAACAACAGCAACAGACACAACGGCTGCAACAACGGAGACACCTCGAGGCCCTGGCGGATGGAATTTGCTGCTGCAGACCGGGCAGCTGCTGCTGCAGCAATGGAGGAGAATGGGCTGGACTCGAGGGAAGGCATGGCTTGCTGCTGCAGCAGAACAGCTGCGTGGCTGCTGCTCCATGCAGCAGCAGCTAGCGAGGCTCCAGCAAGACGGTGGCCTGTGGCCCCTGCAGCTCCTGCAGCAGCAGCAGCAGCAGCAAGGCTCCATGTATGCGAAGCGAATGCAGCCGCTGAATGCAGCAGTTGCATGCAGCAGCAGGCTGTTGTCTGCTGCTGCCGCAGATCTCCCGCTGTATGCGCGATGCGACGGCAGCAACAGCAGCAGCGGCAGCACCCGAAATAGCAGCAGCAGCAGCAGCAGCAGCAGCAGCAGCAGCAATGCTGAAGAGCAGCAGCACGAAGACGCTGATGATGATGATGCTTCTGCTCAGCTGCTTGCTGCAGTTGAAATATGTGGGGCCCTGCAGTCTCTCTGCAGCATTGTGCATTCGCAGCTACGCTTCCTACCAACTGCTCTACGCGACAGCAAAGGCAGCAGCAGCAGCAGCAGCAGCAGCAAAGGCAGCAGCAGCAGCAGCAGCAGCAATGACGTTTCTGACTACGAAGCATTCTTTCATTGCCTGGAGTTCCTCTCTTCAAACCGAGAGCTCCTTGAGGCGCTCCTCCCGCTACAGCAGCAGCAGCAGCAGCAGCAGCAGCAGCAGCAGCAGCAGCAGCAGCAGCAGCAGCAGCAGCTTAACCCAGGGTTGGTGCCTCTACAGAGTGCAACGGAGTGCTGGAACGGGCTGCTGCAGGCGGCGCCTCCAGTGTATAGTGAGCTGCATGCACCCTCAGCAGCAGCAGGTGCTGCAGCTTGGGGCTTGGACGCTGACACAAACAGCAACAACAGCAGCAGCAGCAACAGTAGCATGCAGCAGCAGCAGCAGCAGATGCCTGACTACGCAGGAGACATGTGTTTGCCTCAGGCTGTTGAGAGAGCCAGCATGTGCCTTGCCGGGAGGAGACAGTATGGTGTCTCCTTCGGGCTGTGCGGGAGACAGCTGCTCTTCCTGTCTCTTCATTGCTGCCTGCAGCAGCAACGTCTGCTGCGTGCCCGTCTAGGCTCAACCTTGCTGCAGCAACAGCAGCAGCAGCAACAGCAGCAGCTTGTACTGCAACAGGCTGTCTGTACACCGTGGATGCTCTCGGGTGTAGCTGCAAGGGCCTCTGTGGGGCTGTCTCTGGCGGAGGCGCAGCAGCTGCTGCTGCAGGGCTACATTGAGCTATTCCTTGCATGCAGAGACGCAGCAGTATACCCTCTCTACATCCCCCGACCATGCAGCAGCAGCAGCAGCAGCAGCAGCAGCAGCAGCAAGAGCAGCGGAGCTCAGGATGCTTCACCAACTCCTGAAGTGCCGCCCTTCTCAGCTCTGCTGCTGCCGCTGCTGTCTCTTCTTGCTGCAGTGCCTGCCTACAGGCAGGACCTGCTGCAGCGGCAAGGCTTCTATGAAGCTGCTGCCTTTGCTGCGCAGCAGCTGCTATGTGCTAGCTGGTGTACAGATATCTGCGCCAGCAAAAAACTGCCTCCTTGTACAGGCAGCAGCAGCAACAGCAGCAGCAGCAGCAGCACCACAGTAACAGCAGCAGCAACCGCGCAGCAGCAGCAGAAAGCACATGTTGCACTGGAGCTGCTTCTCGGCCCCGGAGGCGTTACATCTCTGCCCCACACTGTCCAGCCAGCGCTGGTGCAGCCGCTGCAGCAGCAGCAGCAACCAGCTGCAGCAGCGTCAGAGTTGCTGCAGCAGCCAGTTGCTGATGGCGTGCTGCCTATCCCGAGTAGGGATGTGTTGCGATGGCTCAGCTTGTGCAGCAGCCCAACCGGCAAGCAGCAGCAGCAGCAGCAGCAGCAGCAGGAACAGCAGCAGCAGCAGCAGCAACAAGCAGATAGGTTGTTGTGTGCAGCCCTGAACGGCGCATTGGCTGTAACAGCCCTTGCTCATGAGGCGCTGCTGACTGGGGAGACGCAGCAGCAACTGCAGCAGCAGCAGCAGCAGCAGCAGCAGCTCTTGCTGCTGCAGCTGGGGCGTGACTTAGGGCGTATGCATCATCGGGAGTTGCTGCGTCTGGCTGCTGCTGCTGCTGACTTTTTCGCAGTAGCTTCTGGAGTGTGGGTGCATTTAGCCTTACATCCGCAGCAGCAGCAGCAGCAGCAGCAGCACGTGCTGCTGCAAGACGGGCCAAAGAAGAAGCAGCAGCGGCAAGACGGAGACTTGCTGCTGTGGCAGCAGTGGAGAAGCAGCCTTTCTGAGCTTCTTGCGAACCTGCTGCACTGCGTGAGGCGCAGCAAGATGCTGGCAACTGCAGCAGCAGCAGCAGCAACAGAAGCAGCAGCAGCAGATGGGGGTCGACAGCAAGATATCTTGTTGCTGGGGAGGCGGCTCAGCCCTTCGCTGCTGTCTGCTGCTAGCACTTTGCTGCTAAATGCAAAAGCAGCAGCGCTGCTGCTGCACCGACAGAGGTGTCTTGCTGCTGATGGAGTGCAGCAGCAGCAGCAGCAAGGTAGTGCTTCCCTGCAGCAGAGACCCACTTGTCTCTTGCCTCCATCTCCGCTGTCTGTATCGGGGGCAACAACCCCAACAGCAGCTGCAGCAGCAGCTGCAGCAGCAGCAGCAGAAGCAGCACGGCCTGAAGCATTGGTTGCTGCATGGGAAGCAGCTGACCAGCAAGTTGCTGCTGCACTTAATGCTGCATTAGCTGCTGTGCTGCAGCGTCGTGCTGCTGAAGCCTCAGCCCTGTATACCTATATCTCCCCTTATAGCAGCAGCAACGTGTCGGCCGCAGCTGCTACCTCTGCAGCAGCAGCTGAGGTTGAATCACCGCTGTCTTTCTTGCTGCACTTGGGGCGCGACACAGCAGCAGCAGCAGCAGCAGCACCAGGAGGAGCAGCAGCAGCAGCAAAGGGTAGCCGAGAAGAGTTTGAGCGTTGCAAGACAATTCGCATTGACTGTCTCTTTCTGTCTCACCTCTTAAGCAGCAGCTGCTGTCTCCCCCGTAGCTGCATTGACTACAGCAGCAATGTATGTGCTGCAGCAGCAACAACAGCAACAGCAGCAGCAGCAGCAGCAGCAGCACAGGGTAGGGTTGTTCCTATTGCTGAGCTGCTGCTGCTCGAAGGTTTCTTCCATCGTTTGCTGCTGCAGCAGCCATTGGTGTCTCTTGTCTCCGTTGCTGCTGTCTCTGACGATGCAGCAGCAGCACGGCCTCTACGGCCTCCTTATGAGTTTTCATGTGCAGCAGCAGCAGCAGCAGCAGCAGCAGCAGAAGGGACTGCAGCAGCAACTCTTATGCGACGTTCACCAGTCCACTTGGCATATTGTCAGTTGCTGCAGCTGCTGCAGCAGGTGCTGAAAAGCCTGCAGCAGCAGCAGAGAGTTGCTGAAGAGACAATACGTGCAGCATTTGCCTTGCTGCGGTTGCTGCTGCCGCGTCTCCGGTATATGTGTGGGGTGCTGCAGCAAGGTGTCTCCTTAGCCCTTGCTGAGGAGGCCCTGCTGTATGCAAACCTCATGAAGCAGCTGCCGTCATGGCAGCGCACCCCTGTTGACTTACGTGTAAGTCTGCTGCTGCTGCTGCTGCTGCTGCTGCTGCTGTTGCTGTTGTTGCGGTTGCTGATGCTGCTGCTGTTGATAGTGTTAGAAAGGCAGCAAGGGAGCAGCAGGCAGCAGCACTAGCTGCGAGGCTGGCTGTGTTTATGTGATTGTTATGCTGTGTACGGTGTCTATGTGTCTCCTTTTCTGTCTCCTTACTGCAGCACGTCCTAGGGGCATGGCTGACAGCAGGGAGGCTGCTGCTGCAGCAGAGCACGAGGGCGTTAGAAGGTGCCTTGCTTGCATGCATGCAGCCGCTAACTGCTGCATGTTTGCTTGAGTCCTGCAGCGGGCAGCAGCAGCAGGGAGCAGTTGAACGCCTGCTGCAACAGCAGAAGCAAAACTGCTGCTGCTGTGCAGCAAACCCCACACTCAATACTATTCATACCAAGGCCTGCTGCACCTGCTGCAGCAGAATCAGCGGTGCTGCTGCTGCTGGCTGCCGCTCCGGCTTGCCGTCTGTCCTGCAGCAGGTAAGAAAGGGGCATGAGCCCAATAACAGCAGCAACAGCAATAGCAGCAGCAGCAGCAACAGCAGCAACAGCAGCAGCCACAGCAGCATTAAGGTGCCTTGGTTTGTGTGTTGGTTTGTGTTTGTGCTGCAGCGGGGCCTGGTGCTGCTGCTGCAGATTGTCAGCAGCGTCGTCTCAGCTGTACAGACACTGCAACTCGTGCTGCCTGTGTCACACCAGCTGCCGCCTCCTCCTTCGCTGCGGTTGCCGCTGCAGGGCAGCAGCAGCAGCAGCAGCAGCAGCATGCATAATGCAGTGTATGTCTCTCCGGAACAGTACTTTCAGCTTCTGGGGCCGGACAACGCGGCTGCGGTGGCAGCAGCACGTCGGCTGCTGCAGCAGCAGGAGCAGGAGCAGCAGCAGAAGCAGCAGCAGCAGAATCCCTACGCTGTGCTGCAGTCAGGTTTCGGAGGAGACGGCTGGACAGCAGCAGCAGGAGCAGCAGCAGAGCCTCGAGGAGACAGCTATTTGCTGCAGTCCCCTCGTCGCATCTCAATGGGTCTGCTGAACAGCTCGCTGCTTCGTGCTGCAGCACCCGCAGCAGATGAAGCTGCTGCTGCTGCTGCAGCAACAGCACAAGTAGATGCAGGCCTCGTCGAGCTATCACCGGAATGGGTAGGTTGAAGAGACAGCAGCAGAGAGACACGGAGACAGACACGGAGACAGCAGCAAGAGAGACAGCAGCAAGCAGACAGCAGCGAAGGGACACAGGAGAGACAGACAGGGAGACAGCAGCAAATAGAAGCAGACAGAGACAGCTGGTTGTACATCAAATGATGTTGGAGACAGTGGCTGCATGCTTCTGTTGCGTTTGCTGCTGCTGCGTTTGCTGCTGTTGCTGCTGCTGCAGTTTGGATGCTTGCTGCAGGCGGTGACAAGTGCAGCGTCTGTGCTGCAGCGGGCCCGGGACTTAGGCCCACAGTTAGAGACAAGAGTCTGCTGTGTAAGGCTTGTGTTGCAGCAGCAGCAAAGACAGCAGCAGCAGCAGCAGCAAAGACAGCAGCAAAGACAGCAGCAGCAGCAGCAACAGCGACAATAGCAGCTCAAACGGTGCAGCAGCAAGTGCAGCAGCAGCACTTGCTGCCTTCTTTGCATGCGCTTGCATGCTGCGTTTGGTTTGTTTGCTGCAGGTGATGACTGCAGCAGGACAGCGGCTGCTGCCGCTTTCTCTGCTGCTGCAGCTGGAGGGGAAGCTGCTGCAGCTGCAGGAGGAGACAGCAGCACCATCGGAGACAGCCCAAAGAAGAAGCAGCGTCGCGTAAGAGACAGACAATGCTGTCGTATATACAGCAGCTTGCTGCAGCAGTTTGCTGCTGAAGTCTGCTGCTATGGTGTAGATGTGCTGCAGCTGCGCTGCAGCTTTGCTGCTGCTATGCTGTTGCTGTTGGTGCTGCTTCTGTTGCTGCAGCTATGCTGGTGCTTTTGTTGCTGCTGTTACTGCAGCAATGCAGCAGCTACGTTGCTGCTGCTGCTGCTGCTGCTGCTACTGCTGCATTAGATTGATGTTAGCTGTAGAGTGTCTGCGGTGTCTCTGCAGGGGGGCCCCGTCTTCTGCTGTCTCTGTAGCTGCTCTTTCTCTTTCTCAAGGAGCAGCAACAAATGTCTTCCTGAGACAGCGTGTTCGTTCACTATGGTGTTTGCTGCTGCTGCTGCTGATGCTGCTGCTGCTGCTGTTGCTGTTGCTGCTGCTGTTGCTGCTGCCGTGTCAAAAGAAGAGCAATTTGTAGAGGGGGTGTTGGTGCTGCGTAGACTGCATAGTCGAGTGCATGCGTATTGATGCTGTTTCTGTTGCTGCTGCTGCTGCTGCTGCTGCTGCGCGTACTGCTGCAGGGAGTAAGCCCTTCGTTGAGGCGTCGCTCGCAGGCAGCAGCTGCGGTCTATGGACGTCTTCGGCAGCTTGAGAATCCTTGCTGCTGCTGCTGCTGCAGTAGCAGCATGAAGAATGGGGCTCAGGGGCCTTCTGCTGCAGCAGGAGCTGCAGCAGCAAACGCATTCTCTGCAGCATTGCAAGGAAACAGTGGTTGCAGGTGTGCTGCTGCTACTGCAGCAGCAGCAGCAGCAGCAGCAGCAGTAGATGAGGATTGCTGCTGCTGTGATAGGGAGTTTGATGGTCTGCTGCCTCCGCTGCTAACCCTTGACGGGCTGCAGCAGCTGCTAGACACGACGCTGCAGCGAGCAGCCACTCTAGGTGCATCCATCCTTAACAGGTAGGCTCCACTGCAGCAGTAGCAGCAGCAGCAACAGCTGCAATAGCAGCAACAGCAGCAACAGCAGCAAGAGCAGGAGGGGGAGAACCAGAGGCTAGCTTTATTATGGGGTTTAGCTGTAGCAGCAAGCATGCTTGTTGTTTTGCTGCTTTTGCTGCTGTGCAGCCTCGTTGCAGGGAATGTAGTGCTGCAGCACGAGGAGACAGCCCGGCAGTTTGTTGCGCTGCTAGCTCGCCTATCTCGACAGCAGCAGCAGCATCACAATAGGCAGAAGCTCCAGCATCAGCAGCAGCAGCAGCAGCAGCAGCAGCGTAAACATACCGTCAACAGCAGCGGGACCTTGTCTGTAGTGCTGCAGCACTCAACAAGCAGAGGAGAAGGTTTCTTAGGTGCTGCTGCAGGAGACTCTACCCAACAGCAGCAGCAGCAGCAACAGCAGCAGCAGCAGCAGCAGCAGCAGCAACAGGAGCGTCGGCGGTCAAGCTTGGGTGGAGCATCAACAATAACATGTGCAGCAGGAGGTAGTGCAGCAGAGACAGGAGACAGCAGCAGCAGCAGCAGCAGCAGCAGCAGCTCCTTCTATACAGCTTTATTAGATTTTAGTAGGAGACAGCTAGCTACACACGAGAAGCTTATACAGAGACTCGGCCCACATACACCTCTGCTTCTCAATGTTAACAATAACAGCAAGTAGCTGCTGCTGCTCTTGCTGCTCCTGCTGCTCTTGCTGCTGCTGCGGCGGCGGAGGCTGCAGTGTGCATCTGCGGCAGTTCAACTGCTGCTGCTGCTGCTGTTGCTGCTGCTGCTGCGTGCACAATGTAGCCATTGGAGAGCTGTTAGGAAATGCGCTCATCTCGCCCTGCTGAGGTGGCCGTACACTGGGTCTGCTGCAGCAGCAGCAGCAGCAGCAGCATCAACAGCAACAGCAACAGCAGCAGCAAGACAGTTGAAAAGGGCATGTCTGTGTCTGTCTCCGGCCTGATAAAGACTAAAGGAGACACTTGTTATTGCTGCTGCAGTTGTTAATAGCTGCATATACACCTCAGCCCACAGGCTGCTAGGGATTGTCTCCATCGGAGACAGAGAGACTGTCTCCTTCTTGTCAATATCACCTCTGAGGTGTATGTACACCGCAGCGCTGCAGCCAGTGGCAGCAGCAGCAGTCTGCTGCTTTCTGCATGTGGGCGTGCCTCACCTTTCTGTCTCCCCTGTATCTATCTCCTTTCTGTCTTCCTCCTGTCTCCTTACTGTCTCCTTACTGTCTCCTTGCTGTCTCCTCGCTGTCTCCTCGCTGTCTCCTTTAACAGCCACCAGTGTAATAATTATGGAGACTCATCAATGCATGCATTCTATTCATCTTAATGTATTGCACATGCCTTAGAGCCTCTCTTTGGGGCTTGCTCATGCATGCATGCATGCATGCATGCATGCATGCATGCGTGTATGCATGCATGCATACATACACCTGGAGAATAGAAGGGCTAATGCTGTTGCTGCTCCTGCTGCAGCGTCAGCGACGCAGCAAGCAGCAGCAGACAACATATACTGCTGCAGCAAGAGCGTCCCTTTGGATGAGTCTCTCTCTGTCTAGGAGACAGAGACAAGCAGCAGCAAGACAACGGAGACACCCTGCTGCTGCTGCTGCAGCGCATGCAAGTTGCTGCTGGCTGCTGCATGCTTTGATAGTGTTTTAGGAGTCAAGACAACAGCTATTATAATATTTTAATTAACTAATATTTATTGTAATTGTTTAGTGTTGTCTCTTTATTAATGCAACTGCTTACCAGGTCGTTGCAGCAGCAGCAGATGCAGCAGCAGCAGCAGATGCAGCAGCAGCAGCAGCTACAGTAGTAGCCTCAGGAACTGCTGGAGTTGCAGTGGTAGCTTCAGGAGCTGCGGCATCTCGGAAGCAACCCTTGCGACCTCGGCAGCAGCAGCAGCAGCAGCAGCAGTAGCAGCAGCGTTGCATGCTGCATGCATGCATTATTGAGTAAACAACAGAAGACAGCATATATACAGCAGCAGCCTTTTAATTAACATGTGCTGCAGCTGCTGCGGCTTCACTCGTTAACTGCTGCAAACTGCATGCAAAGAAATTGCTCTTCAGGTGTCTCCTTGCTACCTCTAAAGAAATGTACAGCAGCAGCAGCAGCAACAGCATGTGCAGCAGCAACACGAGCAGCAGCAACAGTAGCAACAACAGCGGTAGCAACAGCAAGTGTAGCAGCGACAGCAGCAGCACCTTCACGTTATAACTGGCGCTGTTGCATGCAGCTTGCTGTAAGCAGTTGCTGCTGCAGCAGTAGCTGCTGGCTGCCCCCCTGTAATTCATTCAGTGGCGCCACCCAGTTACAGCTGCTTGCTCCTTGCAGCAGCAGCAGCAGCAGCAGCAGCAGCAGCAGCAGCAGCAGCAGCAGCAGAAAGAGAAAGGAGACAGCTGCTGCAGCTGTCTCCTTGGTTTCTCCAGTGATACAGCCAGCCTACCACTGACACCTCAAACTTTACATCGCCGTGCACCACACATATATATAAATAATAAA
>CAJFCY010000361.1:2500-15000 GCA_904066265.1 Eimeria zaria
TGCTGCTGTTATCCGCAGCACCTGCTGCCGCTGCATGCAGCCTGGGCAGATGCTGCTGCCAGCTTCCCCTGCTGCTGCTGCTGTTCTCCCTCTTGACAGTGCTGATATTGCTGCTGCTGTTGCTGGAGAGTCGATTGATGCTGCTGCAGTTGCAGCACACAGAGCCTCCATATCTTCTTCTTCCTGCTGCTGCCTTGCAAGTTGCTGCAGGGCTTCTCTTTCCCGCTGCAGCAGCTCCGGCTGTGTTGCATCTGCTGCTGCAGCAGAATTCGGTTGCTGCTGCAGCGCAGAAGCCCAGCGGCTACCCGCAAAGAAGGCATAGAATGCTGCCTTACCGCTGCCTTCTCCGAGCCCCAGCAGCTGCTGAACAGCTAAAGAAGAAGCAGCAGACCCCCCTGCTGCTGCTGCTGCTAATCCCTGCTGCTCCATCAGCCTCTCCCTGCATTCAGGGGTCAAGGACCCCACGTCGGCAGGAGCCAACGGGCCTGATGCAACTGAACCCATGGCAAGAAGCTGCTGCTGCCGTTGTTTCTACTGCTGCTGCTGCTGCTGCTGAAACCTCAGAGCTAGGCACGAGCTTGAGAGTGACTGGCAGCAGTAGCCGGTGCTGCTGCTCGTGTTGCTGCTGTTGCAGCTGTGTTGCTGCTAGGCTTCAAAGCTGCTAGCTACTCCTAGCGGAGCAGCGATGCACGGCGCTGCTGCTGCGGCTGCTGCTGCTGCTGGAGCGGTGTTATATCACCTGGAAGAGCTGCAGCTGCTGCAGGTGTACAGACACCTCAACACACATAAGATTAGAAAAATCAACAACAACAATCGTCACTAGAAGCTTAGGCAGCTACAGCTGTAGTAGCTGCAGCAGCTGCAGCAGCAGCTGCTGCTGTCTTCCTCAAGCTGCTGCAGCAACACCGCAGCAACACATGTAGAGCAGCAGAATAATAAAACAAACACAAAAATAAAAGAATTGAGTTGCTGCAAATTTAACATACAGTTTCCGCTGCTATACAGACGAGAGCAGCTACGTTAATAAAACAGCAGCTGCTTGCAGCAGCAGCAGCAGCTACAGCAGCAGCAGCAGCAGCAGCAACAGCAGCAACAGCAGCAGCCGAGCAGTAGCCGCTTGTCGGGGGGCCGCAGCAGGACGCTGTGTAGGCGGTGCTGCAGCTGCAGCTGCAGCTGTTGCAGCTGTTGCTGCTACTCATCAGTTTATATTGTTTCTTGTTTCTTATATTGTTTGTATTTTAGTAATTTCTACTGTTTTTTTGCATTTTCTGCATTTGCTGCATCTGTTGTTGTTGCTGCTGCTGCTGCTTCTTCTTCTGCTGCTGCTGCTGCTACTACTACAGCTAGTGGTCGTGCGAGAGCTTGCTGTCCTCGTGTGTGTATTGTATACAAGATGGGTTTCCTTTTCTGGTTTACTGTTTGTTGTGTATTGCATTTGCTGTCTATAGTGCAATGCTACAGCAGGAGGATGTGCAGCAGCAGCAGAAGCAGCAGCCGCACTATCAGCTACGGGTTAGGACATGGCGATGTCGTCAGAGTTAGACTCAACACCGGCAGCAGCAGCAACAGCAACAACAGCAGCAATAACGACAATAACAACAATAACAACACCAACAGCAGAAACAATAGCAGCAGCAGCAGAAACAATAGCAACAGCAGCAGCACCAGCAGCAGGACGCACACCCGGTGCGCAGCCACTGTACCAGCTCTGTGTGGGTGCGATGCTCGGGGCAGACCTGCCCTCATAAGTATACGTATATCTTTTCATTCGTAGAGCTAGATGATGTAAGCATTCGGGCCCTGAAGGTTAATTGAATTGCTGCAGCTATTGCTGCAGCAACAGCAACAGCAGTTCTACTGCTGTTGCTGGACCCGGTGGAGGTGCCCACACAACAGAATGTTGTTATCCTTGCTCTGACAAAGCCTACGGATCGTTATCTTCAGCCGCAACAACAACAACAAGAGCGGCAACAGCAGCGACAGCAACAGCAGCGGCAGCAACAGCAGCATCAAGGCCTACTCTTTCAAGGGCCTCGGCATGCTGCGGAGCTGCAACTTTCTGCTGGGGCTGGTTCGGGGCTGCAGCCTTCATTCGTGTCTGCTGTGTGTTGTGTTTTGAGGTTTTATAGTTGGCGCTATAGCTCTTACCTTTCGCCGTTACTTGGTAAACGCTGCAGGAGCAGCATTGTAGCAGCAGCAGCACTGCAGCAAGTTTGAACATTGCTGCCGCTGCAGTTGTGTTTGAAGCTGCTGCACTGTTGTGCAGCAGCACTCTAGAAGATACAGCAGGTGTATGTACAGTGGCATTTTGCCTCTCTAGCTGCCCCGTTGTCGGCTTCTCTGGCCTCCTGCTTCGCGCTGATGTGCAGCGTATATGGTTAGACGCCCGCCTTGTCTCGCTTGGCTGTCTCCTTTTTATATTGGTTGTTTGGGATACGTTCAAGAGCTGCAGCATCCAGACCCTGGGATCGTCTCTGGGATCGTCTCCCATGGGATCGCTTTTGGGTTCATCTCCCATGGGATTGTGAGTTGCGTTCATGAGCTTCTCTACGCCGGAATTTATTTATTTTATTCGCAAGGCGAATCAAGTCTGCTAGCTTTATATGCAAACCCTAAAAGTGGGTTGCATATAGAGATATGTATACGCCAAATGAAGTATCTACACATACATATGTATGTATATATATGTATGAATGTATGTGTCTCTGTAACGGAAATAGTTAAGGGCTGTTGTCTCTGATGAGTGAGACGGAAGGGGACAGTTGTCTCCGGACAGCGGTAGAGGGTGGAGAGGAGCGTTCGCTAGTAGGCAGTGGATGGCACCTATCTCTCCGCATGGAAAGGGGAGAGAGGGGTCTAGTGGGAATTATTAGCAAGTTTATGGGGATAGACCGACGCTGGTGGGTGAGGGAATTTAGGGTTTTAGGCAGTTCTTAGGCTGTTTGTTGTTTCCTCTTTACGGGACTTCTTCGAGGCAGCTCCTGTGCTTGTGTTGTTTGCTACTATCTTGAATGTCTCCTAGTGGAGTCAGGACGTTGTTCGTTCGTAAAGGGGATTTGAGTGGCCCCAGCGCAACAACTATGCAAACGAACAGCCGCAACGCAGAAGAACATAAGGAACGAGCCCTACGCAGCTGGGGAGCTATTGCTAGAGAGCTGTTGCTCGTTATGGTCTTTCAAATACGGGTGCAGGACTTCTATCTTTGTGTCTCTGTACGGGTTGGCTGCCAATTGGGGAGTGAGCGCCTAGCGAATGCCTTCAGTGCTACTGCAAGCAGGGAGGGGTGCTTGGTTGCCGTTCAGGAGGGGTAGGGATAATTTGCATTGTGCCTACTGGCAGGTTTCCTCCTCTGAGCAACAGATACAGGCTCTTGCGCCACTGTGCCCATCAGACCCTGTGTATCAGGTGTCTTAGGTCTTACTATCGGGCTCGAAAACGGTCTGGGAAAGAAGCTACACAGAAGCAGCCGGCTGTTTTCTTCAATCCCAGTGCCGCCTGGTACGAGCAGTTAGATTCTCTCGGTATGACGGCTATGTTGGGAAGTATCATTCATGGGTGAAGGGGATTCCAACTGTGAACTCGGAGCTCCTATCAACGGATCATCAAGGAGTTGTGTTGAGGGGGAACGGAGTCAGTAAATGTCCCTGCTGCGAGGGAGAGGAACTTGGGCGTGAAAATATGGAACACGCTGTGATGCTGCTTTCTCTAAGCATTAAAGAAGAGTATAAGTCCACTTTCACCGTCCACGTGCGTCTGAATGGCTAGGTTACGGATACTGTTGGCTGCCTCGTTTGCCACCTTTTCCTTAGAGGGGGATTGGCATCCTCTTAATTCTATCAATGCTAGCCTACGCCCGGAAAAGATGGCATGCGTTTACAGACTGTAGCCGACAAATTTGGCATTCACAAAACCCAGGGTAAGTACCTACTGGCGCATCTGTTTCTTCTACAGCAAAGAATATCGCAGAGTGCGCGAGTTCATAGGAGGCGCTAGGGAACTGCAGATTTTCGACTTCCAGCAGCATCACCTGGGGCTGAATAATGGGCTTAACTCAAATGCAGGCTTTATTAGCATAATGGAGGCCTTCTATGTTGAGGTGGTTCACCACGGCATATTCCTATGCTTGTCGTTGGTGACCGAGTAGAGGAATTCATGAAAGTCTAGATACGACGTTCTTGAGTTATACGTGACGCTGCGCATTGAGAGAGGCCAGTTTCCAGCGTTTTTAAAGGCATCTGCATCCCTTTCATGAAGAGAAAGCGGAGCCAATGTCCCGAGAAGAAACAGACAAGAAGGATTCAATTCACTGCACAGAGGCTGCTGGGAGCGACGGAGAAATGTACGAGCTATCTCTGTCTCGCCTTGCAACGACAGTTGTTCTGAGTGATCCGTTCCAGGAAAATCTCGTGAAACAGTAGGACTGGGCACAGATGAAACAAAAAGTCGCAAGTGTAGTAACTAATAGGGGTAATGCAAGGGGCTGGCTACCCGGTGGATGCGCAATACACCACATCGGACTCCTGCCGTCGCACCCAGAAGCGTTCCCGCAAGTTATATGCAATCTCCGCATGTTGGAAAGGAAGTGAAGCGGAAAGCATGCGAACTGCTAGTATAAGCCTAAACTAAACTGTCGGATAGCGCATTTGCAAACAATTTGGTAACGGAAAAGGAAAGAGACGGGAGGCGGCGCATGCGCGTGGGGTTGAATCCCTTTAGTAACGGTGGAACAAAGCTTTAAGCTCCTTCTTGCACCACTTTACAGAAGGGAAGAAAAATCCGTATGTATGCGGCAAGGATCCCTATCCGGTTTGGTAGAGAGTAAAGGAGTGCCGAGTCTACTAGTACAGCTGCCACTTCAATGTCTAGCCCCCTACTCAGTTAGTGATAGAACTGGTAAAGACTTTCCAGGGCTGCAAAAAAAAAAGAGTTGTTCGGTGGTGTTGCCAGGCCACCCAGTACGACTTCACAGCCAAGTATAATAAGAAAATCGCCACATCGCTGAGGCACCAACGCGCGCCCCTACAGACCTGGCACTTTGTTCCGTCGCTGCGTTAGTTTGCGAATGCTCTCTCTTTCTTCCTGGGCTGCGTTATTCTTACTTCTTAGATATTCACGGGGCTGTGATGTTTGCACAACACAACAAAAGTTTGCGGATTAAATTCCAAGTCACAGCATGGATTCAGCGAGATATGCGTCCTGCCTCCGTTTCATAACACATATTTTGCGCAAAATAGACGGTCATGCTTTAGCAGGTCTTTGCTAGGACACAACAACAGAAGGGCCGCTGCCAACAACGTTTTGGTGGCCTACGATGTGCCTCTCAGAAACGCCTTCTCACTAATTCGGAATCCCAACAGCACAAACCCCAAAACATTATCAAATACGGGTCTTCCCTCAGTCCCCCGCCGCCTAGGCAAAACTGGATGAATATCAGTGGCTCTCCTGGTGACTCTATCATCAGCGAGAGGCTGCGACAGTGCATACGCTGTTGTGAATAGAGCCAGCAAATATGCGTACTTCATTCGTTTTTCCAGTTCGGTTACACCAGAGGGAAGGCGCCAATTATTAGTAAACCGTATTTGGAAGCTTTTCGATTCTCCGAAAAGCATGCTCACTGGCAGGATCCCAACTCTGTTAGCCCATTCTGGCTCGAATTCATGAAGTGAAACGATGCTGACCCTAACCTGATCACTGCGCACCAGCCCAAAACAGACAGTCAAGCAGGAATGGCCAACAGCACACCTGTGGAGTATATCCGATTCTACACACGAAAACGTAATCGTAGGGGCTTGATTTCCCTCATTGTCCAGAATGGTGTTGTGGGACAATTGTTTAGCATTCGATCCAGGGTTATCCATCTTCTGTGTGCTATACCCACACTGTAACGGGAGTCCTTGATCCTAGTCCTTGGCCTTATCAAAGTACTACCGCGAGCTGCGAAAAGCCAAATACTTATAAGAAAAGAGTTCGTAAAAGGCAGCTGATCTCCCTCCCCAGGGCTTAGGCAACTACAGCGCTTCCGCTCGGCTGCCTAAGCACGGGGAGTTGGGGCAGCCCGGCATATGTTGCACCGCACCTCGCTGCAACTTGTGCCGCACGGCAGCCCCATCTCTAGTAGGCACTTCCAAGCCCCCTTTGCTGCATGTACTAACTCAATAGGCAATTGTTGAACACTTCCTTCGCCGTTAGTAGGTAACCTGCTCACCAGTCGTTGTTCATGTCTCAACTCCACGTAGCGCGCGTCCCAACTGAACTTACAGAATGTTACACACACACCGTTGCAGCGCCAGCAATGAATGTTGTTGTTAGAAACCAGTTCCGCATCCCCGCCTCTTCTGACTTCCATATGCAAATTGAAGTGGTGTAACGAGTGTCTTGGATCTTATCAGTGGACTATTGCGAGCTGCGAAGAAGTCAAATATTTATAAGAAGAGACTCCGTAAAAGCCGCTGACCTCCTTTCCCAGCCCTTAGGCATCCATAGCGCTGCAGCTCGGCTGCCTACGCACGGGGAGAGGAGGCAGCCCAGCACGTGTTGCAGAGCGTCTTGACGCGTGCTGCATGACACCTCCACATGTAAACACATCCAACCCCTCTTTTGCGCATGCTTTAACTCAATAGGCAACTGTTGAGTATATACGTGTCCGTTAATAGGTAGTCTGTGCACCAGCTGGAATACACGCCTCAACGTCACTGTAACGAGAGTCCTTGACCTTATCGAAGGACTATCGTGAGCTGCGAAAGCCAATAACTTATAAGAAAGAGTTTGTAAATAGCAGCTGACCTCCTCTCCCTGAGCTTAGGCAACCATAGCGCTGCCGCTCGGCTGCCTAAGAAGGGGGAGTTCGGCCTATGGTGCTGTGCACCTCGCGCTGCAACACGCAACACGTGCACACGTGCTGCGGCAGCCCCAACTCTAGGCACATCTAAGCGCCTTTTTGCTGCATGTACTAACTCAATAGGCAATTGCTTAAGACAGCCTTCTCCGTTGGTAGGTAGACAACCCACAAGGCAGTGCACACGTAAAACCCACGGCTCAACGTCTCAACTGTTGGCCCTCCAGGCTTAACAGCGTAACTGCACGGAAGGCATGCTACAGTCACGTAGCGCATGTTACAAGTGGCACAGGAAAGCGTGCAGAAAGCGCACAGAAAACAAACGAAAACCAATTACAGACAATGTTTGGCAATTATTTTCGATCCAGCCAACATGGTTTTAATGGGTTCGCGCCCCACGCGAAGCGCGCTGGATAGCGAGCAGCCGAAGAATTTCGCCATGCGATGGAGGCCTTGACTCAGTGGTGATTACAAGCGTTGGGCGTGAACAGCACAGTGTAAATACAGACCGTCTTTAACCTTTTGCTGGAAGCTGCTCCACCTTGCGTGTATATGGGGTTCAGGCACCATAATTCCATTTTCGCCAGCACCAATAGCTTTACTACTGTGAAGTGCGCCTCTCCCACTAGCGACGCCTACCGACGCGGCAAAGCGAACGAAACTGTTTTGATAGTTGTGCTACCCCCTTCGGCGACAGGCGCAGCCCCTCCTTCAGGCACGTACGAAAGTTCAACGCCGGTAGCAACTCATCTTCTACACTTCCATTGCGTTGGGTTGCGTGTGCTAGAAAGTGGATAACAACACAGGTGCTGCGCAAAGCGTGCCGCAAAGAAATGTGACAACTGCACTCTACTGGAGGATCATGCGTTCAGTAGCAGCAAGAGCGGCATCTGCGCCGATGAGTGTGCTGCTACCACCCCACTACAGAATGCTCGGGGTTACACTCCTTGTAATCTTCGCTGTCTGCGCCGTTGCGGATTAGTAATTACATTTGACTCTTCGTGAACAACGTGCCGCTGCAACTACAGGAGGAAGAGGCGAATTCGCAACAGAAGCGCCACAAGGCTGAGTCATCACAGTGATACGGGGAGCGGGCGGCTCCACTACGCTCAGCAGTACAGTGGCACCAGCAGCATGAGCTACGCCAGCCACATCATCACCACAACAAACGGCAACACTCGCTTCAAATGAGCAACAGGTGCAGGCACTGATACACCATGATGCACTGGATGGCGATAACTCTTCTAGTTCTAAATACGCATCAGCAGCAAAAGCTGCCGCAGGACGAAATGCAGCGGTGAGAGAGGCACTAAAAAGAATGGGGAAATTAGAAGGAGGAACGTCTCCTACAACATCGGCAATTAAGGCACGAGTAGCAAAATGTAACGAGAGTCCTTGATCTTATCAAAGGACTATCGTGAGCTGCGAAAAAGCCAAATACTTATAAGAGAAGAGTCCTCAAAAGCACCTAACCTCCTTCCCCAGAGCTTAGGCAACCATAGCGCTGCCGCTCGGCTGCCTACGCACGGGGAGTTGAGGCAGCCCGGCATATGTTGCTGCGCACCTCGATGCAACTCGTGCTGCACGGCAGCGCCATATCTAGACACATGCAAGTTCCCTTTTGCTGCATGTACTAACTCAATAGGCAATTGTTGAACACATCCTTCTCCGTTGGTAGGTAGTCAACGCACCAGTCAGTGTACACGTCTAAAGCGCACGACGCAACTTCTCAACTGTTGGGCCGTGCACGAAGTGCACGGCTCGACTCCACGTAAGGCATGCTACACAAAACATGCAAGGCAGATATTGCTGCAGGAGGCTGTGTTTCCAGCACAACAGCGGGAAGTTTCCGCGTATCCGCAACAGATGCTATAGCAGTTTGCTGGACTAATAAAGGGTATTGATGATGCCTCCCTGGCTAGTGACCGCTCCGAAAATACATGGAAACCGAAAGGCAGCAGCCAACAGGGGCGGCAGAGACAGATCCTGCTAGACCTCCTCTAGCTTCAAGACACATGAAAGAGTGCGCTACGTAGGTAAATAGAGGTGCCAGTCGTTGCACGCTATGCCTGTAGCTGGCACGAATATTCATATGCTGGCACGAATCTTCCTCCTTGTGTGCGGGTCTGCCACTGGTAAGCGTTGATAAGACTAGTGTCTTAACGGTATTATTGCACGCAATGAATAGATCCTAAGTATTACTATTGCACTTAGGGTTGTCTCGGAGAAGGAGTTGCAGCAGCTAGCTGCAAGCCGCCTTTCCAGGCATTCGTTGTGCTCTGCCCTGATGCCAGGAAACTGAAAGGAATGATTATACGTATCCTAAGCATTGCCCATCTGCTGCAGGTCACATGGATTGCCAGATATGAGCTGGGTGACGGCTCACCTGACTGCCTACTGTCTCCATGCATCTTAACATCAAGCTGCTTTAAAGGCTTTAAGGCTCTGGAGAACCGAGCTGCCCACTGTTGCTGCGCGGAGCAGCAACGGTGAGCTGCTTGTATCAGCTACAGGCAAAAAGGAATAACGTGATCTAACCTTAAGAGAAGTAAGAGCAGCAACAAGAGCAAGAGCAACATCAGCAGCAGCAGTATCAACAGCAGCAGCAGCAACAGCACGACACCCACAGCACAGAAAACAGGTAGGGCGAGAGCTGCAGCCTCATACCGTTCCTTTTGTCTTTCATTTATTAGCAATGGGTCTAAACAGCAAAAGCTGGTGAAGCGGAACAAAGACAAACAGATACATACATTGCAACAGTAGCAACAGCAGCAGTAGCAGCACAGCCATTAGCAGCAGCAGCAACAGCCCCGCGCCAGCCCTCGGCGGTTTGTTAGTGGAATTGGTGTGTTTGCAGGTCGAAAAGAAGCAGAAAACCGAAATTATTGTTAAAATGTTATACAAATGTCAGATAAAGACATTATACCGCGAACTGCAAGGAAGCGAAGAAAACCGACTGGCTGCAGCAGACGCCTGAGCGAGCAGCTGCAGCAGCAGCAGCTCTTGTTGCTGCTGCTGTACCCATTGGGGTTTTTGTTTGTTTTAATGTTTCCTCTATATATTGTATTATCTTAAGAAAACACTTACATCAGTGAGGTGTATAGACAGCCAGCAGCCGCTCCATTCTGCATGCCTCTCATTCACCTGATTTCTGTCGGTTTGGTTTCTTCGGCTTCTCTTCCTGAAGCTGTTGCAACTCTATTGAAAGTCTTTACTTTGATTTCAGCGTGTATTTACAAGTCTTACAGTATAAGAATACTCTGACAGCCCAGCCGGCCTCCACTGTTGCAGCTGCTGGGTGCTGTCCTGTTCCGTCGTCTGTCGCAGCAACGACAGCAGCAGCAGCAGCAGCTGCTGCTGCTGCTGCTGCTGGAAAAACAGTTGTTTCTGGTGCTACAGAAGTTATTAACCCAGTGAAGGGGGGGAACCTGGTGCTGTAGCTGCTGCCGCAGCCGAACCGGCTGCAGCGCAGCGTGAGGTGCTGTTGCTGTTGCTGTTGCTGCTGTTGAGTGGCGCTGCTAGCGTTGACAGCAGTTTTGCAGCAGCAGCAGCATTTGCTGCAAGGGACTTGATATAGGACGATGAGGCGGGTCAGCAGCAAAGGCAGGAGGAGAGGCGGCACGAGGGGAGAAGGTGGTGCTCGCGGGGGCTTTAGCTTGCGTCAGAGCAGCGTTGAAGCTGAAGCAGCAGATGCACACAACGATGAAACGTTTGCTGTTGATAACCCAATCGGTAAGCTGCTGCAGCCCATGTAGCAGCAACTTCAGCAGCTCCTGCAACAACAGTAGCAACACCTCCTGCAGCAGCAACACCACCAGCACCTCCTGCAACAACAGCAGCTGCAGCACCTCCTATAGCAACAGCAACTGCAGCACTTACAGCAACAGCTGTGCTGACAGATCCTTCGGCAGCTGCTGCAGCACGTACTGCAACAGGTGCTGCAGCAGCACCAGGAGCTCTACCAGCTGCAGCAACAGAAGCTCTGCCGCAGCAGCATCTATGTGTTAGTGTTTTCGTGTTTATTGTATTTAATTGCTGCTGGTTTGCTGCTGCTCTCAGGAGACGACTGGCAGCCAAATGAGGAGCAGTATAAGGAATTCGAGCTGCAGAAGCAGCAGCAGCAGCAGCAAATGGAGCAGCACAACAGATACCGACCCACAGCATATTCGCATCATGTAGACGAAATGCAACACCAGGTGACTAGCCTTCTGCTGTTGCTGCCGCTGCTGCTGTCGTTGCTGCTGCTGCTGCCGCTGCTGTTGCTGCTGTTGCGAGGAAGCTGCTCTTGCGTGTGTTGCTGCTGCTGTTACTGTTGGAGCTTATTCGTGTATCTCCGTAAATACAGATGAACACGTCGGCTGCACGTCTGCAGCAGTAGCAGCACTGTAGCAGCAGCAGCAGAGCAGCACAGCAGCAATACAGAAACAGCAGCAGCAGTAGCAGCAGTGTGTGTTTGCCTGTCTTCTGCTGCTGTTTGTCTTGCAGCGCTTTGAGCTGCCAGAGTTCTTTAGCACAGACACGAGGGGACAGCCGGTAGATGTTCTCCTCGAGTCACTTGAACCTGAAACAGATGCTGCTGCTGCTGCTGCTGATGGCAGCAGCAGCAGCAGCAACAGCGGGAGCAGCAGCAGCTGCGGTCCCATGCCTGGGGCCTCCTTCGGAGCGCTTCACGCAGACGCTCCCCTAGGGCAGTTCTCACAAGCACTGCAGCCGGAGCTGCAACTGCAGCAGCAGCAGCTGCAGCAGCTGCAGCAATTGCAGCAGCTGCAGCAGCAGGTGCCGCCTCACTATCAAGAACGCTTCAGCAGCTCAGAAGCAGCTGAAGCAGCAGCAGCAGCAGCAGCAGCAGCAGCAGAGCCTTTGTCTCCACAGAGCTCCTGCATGCAGTCGTTGCTATGTGCTGCTACAGGGAAGCTGCTGCGCCCGCCTCCGGGCTTTGACGGGGACGTCGTGCCGCTACAGCAGCAGCAGCAGGAGCAAGCAGCAGCAGCGGCAGCAGCAGCAGCTGCTGCTGTCAGCAGAGATCCTGCCGTCTTGATGGCGGATGCGGGAGGAGGCATGGTTTCGCATTTTGGCTGGCCGCCAAGCAGCAGCAGCAGCAGCAGCAGCAGCATGGGGCAAATGCATGAGCTGGTGGGAGCTCCAAAGGGGGCATTCACTGCTGCTTCTTCTGCTGCTGCTGCTGCAATGGACGCCGCTCACATCCGTGCTGGGATCGACCGGCCCCTGCAGTTGCAGCAGCAACAGCAGCAAATGCAACATCAGCAGCAGCAACCTGCTGCTGCTGCTGACCTTTCGCCTAGCTGGAACGGCCCAGACGATATATGGGCTCCCGCTCACCAGCAGCGACAGCATCAGCAGCAGCAGCAGTTGCTGTTACTGCAGCAACAGCAACAGCAGCAGCAGCAGCAGCAGCTGTTGCTGCAACAGCAGCAGCAACGGCACGCCCCTTGCGGGAGTGTCGTGGGCGGCCTAACAGGGTTACACCAGCAAGAACCGTTGTTGCAGCATGAGGTTTTGGAGCAGCAACTGCTGCAGCGGCAGCAGCAGCAGCAGCAGCTGCAGCAGGAGCAGCAGCTACAACACGAGCAACATTTGCAGCAGCTCGGCCTTTTGGACAGGAATTCTCCAGCGGGAAAGCACGTACCTCCTCATCACTTGCAGC
>CAJFCY010000362.1:0-16846 GCA_904066265.1 Eimeria zaria
CGTTTCCGCCACACCAGTGTCCGGACCGTCACGTTGCTCAACAAGTTGGGTGGCGGGGCTAGTTCCACCAGTGTTCGCGGGGATCGGGCTGGCCAAAAGATGCTGCTGGTCGTCGGCCGGCAGTAGGCCCTGTTGTTGCTGCTGTTCATGCTGCTGGCGGTATTCTCCTCCGTACTGTTCGAGCAGCTGCTGCGTGAATGCCTGCCCGATGCTGCTGGCAAGCGCTTCTGCGAGCTGGTTGTAACGCGAAACATGTTCATCGTCGCTGTCGCCTGACTGCGTCGAATACAGCCGGGGAGGGTCTCTGGAAAATGGCGCAGTGATACCAAAGAAAGCACGCTGTGTTTGCACGGTTTCCAACCAGAAACTCGTAAGGGGGTTTGCTGTGAGCTTTCGTTTGCTCGCGTATCGTTCAAACGAAACCACTTCAAGCAACCGGTCGCTAACTGTTGGAGGAATCGGCAGAGCGTTTGCAACCCAGTGTTGCACATTCTGAAAAGCACTTTTGCATTCTAAAATTCTTAATTTGGATCGTCTTGCCTCCGCAGCGAGCTTATCGCGGATCGTTGTCGGTGGAGGCCTTCTAATATCCCTCAAGAGCAGGAGGATCCGTTTCGCTCGTTTTCTAGAAACATAGACACAGCCACTATCTCTTAGCATATCCACAGTCTGCTGACCCTTCCATAGAAGGAAAGAAACCGTCTCCTGCCGCTTCACCTCCACCCGGGGAGTTGAGTTCACCCCAAACAAGACCAACTCCTGAGTGCAGAATGTCAAGAGCAGGACAACCATTGTGGCACGGTCCTCGAACGGCATATATGGCACTACTTTGAAGCCAAGCTTCGCGGTCAATTCCAGCTCTTCCAATGCCTTGAGAGCCTCCGATTCTCCTGTTTCCTCTGTCGTGCTTTCCTCCTGTATTGCCCGCCCACCCCCTGCCTCAACTTCACTTTCTCTCGTCTCCTCTTCATCACACACATCTAACCACTGCTCCTCCAAATCTGAATTCGAGAGAACTCTTTTAACCGCTGAGTCAAACGACCTCGGCAACAGAACCTTCCGTCCACATTGCACAACGATAAAAGCCACTGCTAAACACACAACCGCCGCCAAACCAACCGCCAAGGCCGAACGCCGAGACCTCTGGCACGGCTTCTGCCGCCATCTAATTATTGGGGGCTCAAAACCTCCCAAAGACTGCCCCACCGCCTGATCCAAGGGCGTGTAGGCAGGCAGATGCACATTCTCTTCTTGTGGCATTGCAGTCGGCATTGTGCCACTTTTATATGAAGGGGTCTTGGCCGTTTCCGCCAGTCCACTTGCTACTAATGCTGCTGCTATTGCTGCAAAGAGCGTTATGCCCCTTAGAAAGCTAGTTAACGAAAATGTCTGCTTGGGGATTATGCACCAGTGGGCTGTCCCCATCGACACCAGCTGGATAATGCTGGCTTTCCAAGCACCGGCTGCGTCTAACGCTGCGTTTGTGTGGGGGCGTGTTGACGTCTTCCCTTTGTGTGGTTGCAGACACGGGTGTGTGCTCCTGTCGAGAAGCCTAAACGGCCGTCGTTGCTGAGCAAGGTGCACGCACAACCGCAACCTTACACTCGTGCACGCGGACTCCAGAACTATAAACCACGGGAATGTGAATTCGCTACATAATCACCTTGGAGACATGTCGATTCTATGCAAACAGCCGCAACTCCTTCTGGTGTAGATCCGCCCGGCTTCCTGAGTTAGCAGCAGTGAGGGTCCCAAACGGAAAACAATATTGCTGCCTGAGTTGGCGAATTTAGAACTCAGTAAAAATTCCCTTCTCTCTTAAGAAAACGACGTCCTGAAGGCAAAACGGTGAAGGGGGCGGGAATAAGCGGTAAAACGCGAACTGTATCGAGCGAGTAGTGACACTGGAACGCTCCCACCTGCCAGTTCGCAGATGGGGCAGTACCTCAGTAGCGACAACTCCAAACTTGCCTTTATAAGGCATAACGTAAACAAGCATATTTAACTAATTGCATTTTCCCAAAGAGAGAGAGCCATGCCGGGAATTCCTATGGCAACCCGCTCATACGTTCGGGAGAGCCAACGATCAAATGAAAGATGGAAGCGGCAAGCAGTGAATGTTATACATTAAAAGGTTAAATCGTATGCACTTAAGCTTACAGATTAATATACAGGAAGGTGAACAGTCTTAAGTGCATTATTGTCCATTGTGCAATTCAGGACTATCGGCCTGTTGCACGTCAGTGGCACTGCAGTTGCGTGGGGTTGAGCAAGGATCGACATGAGGGGGTGTTTGAGCAGGTGTCTCGCTGTGACGGAGAAAGGGTAGGAATACTTTTATGCACAAACAAATAATGAACTCGATTAGTATTCACTGCGTCCAGTGGAAAAAATTTATAGACAAGGGATGAGGATATATAATGAAATAAACCCAAGGAGCCTTCATTGTTAACAGTTCTGCATCAGTACCCGGGGATTCATCAGCGGGGTATCGCCTCGCAATGGATAACAGACATAGGCCGGCCGACTGTGAAATTAGATCCCTTCTACGTTTGGAAATAATCTTAAGGACAAACGGTGAAAAGCGGTAGCGGGGAACCCCACATACCCGTCGTAACATTCATTTCTGCGTCTCCATGCATATCTTTGCGCTTCAGATACAGTTCACTCTGGGACTGTAATACTGAGCAGGATATCTGTAAGCTACTACGTAGAGTACCGATGAAGAACAACAGGGATCTTTGTCCTGTGCCCTAAAGGCTCCCCGACAGTTACAGACAGGATTCGTCCCATTGCACCGAGGGGAGCCCGCACAGCCAGCAGTCACCTGTGCCATACTCCAGGTGAAGTTGGGATGTATGCACCTACTGATGCGCAGCCTGACTACTAGAGAACAACTAGGAATATAACAACTGCTTATGGAATTAGTGCATAGAGCAAAAGGGGTCTTGTGCAACAACAGTCCTGGATCCTATTAGAGGACTCACGTGAAGTGCGAAAACGTCAAATAATTGAAACAAGAGAGTCCCTAAAAGCAGATGATCTTCTCCCCCAGCCTACAGGCATCCATAGCGCTGCAGCTCGGCTACCTACGTGAGGTGAGTGGAAGCAGCCCAGCGCGTGCTGCAGCGCATCTCATTACAACTCGTGTTGCACAGCAGGCCCATATGTTAACACATCCAATGTCCCCTTTGCTGCATGCACTAACTTAACAGGCAATTGTACAGTACTTTCTTCTCCGTTAGTACGTAGTCTGCGCACCAGTCGGAGTACACGTCTCAAGTGCACGCAGGGCATGTTACACAGCCTACCTACTGACAGACAAACAAGTGTCCAGCAGTTGCCTATTGAGTTAGGGCATGCAGCAATAGGGGATTTGGATGTGCTTACATGTGGGACCGTCGTGCAGGTGAGGAAGCCCGCATCTCATGCTGGGCCGCTTCCTCTCCCCGCGAGGCAGCCGGGCTGCCGAGCAATGACGGGCTGGGGAGGTCAATTGCTCTTTGGGATTCAACCTTGTTAGAGGGCTGTCGTGTGTTGGAGGACTGTCGTGAGGTGCAAAAGGACTCTCAAATACTTTTGAGAGTCCTTTTGCACCTCACGACAGCCATGCGGTGCTACCAAGTGTAACGAGAGTCCTTGATCTTATCAAAGGACTATCGTGAGCTGCGAAAAAGCCAAATACTTATAAGAAAAGAGTCCGTAAAAGCAGCTAGCCTCCTTCCCCAAAGCTTTGGCAACCATAGCGCTGGCGCTCGGCTGCCTAAGAACGGGGAGTTGGGGCACCCCGCCATAAGTTGCTGCGCACCTCGCTGCAACTCGTGCTGCACGGCAGCCCCAAATCTAGGGACATCCAAGCCCCCTTTTGCTGCATGTACTAACTCAATAGGCAATTGTTTAACACATCCCTCTCCGTTGGTAGGTAGCCAACCCAAGAGTCACTGTACACGTAGAACCCACGTCTCAACGTCTCAACTGTTGGGCTGTGCACGGTGTGCACGCCTCAACTGCACGTAAGGCATGCTACATCAAGAGACAGATGATGTGACTCTCGTTACATCCTCTGGATCCCTAGTGGCTGCAGGGGGAGACCAGCTGCTTTGGAGAATATTTGTCTTAATATCTGACAACCACATGTCACGACAGCCCTCAGGTAAGTTCGACGATCCTCGTTACAGAATGGTACATACCCGGGCCCCGAACCCATGGGACGTTGGGCCCAGACCGTCTGGAGGCTGGCTAGGAGGTCACATGCGTTTTGGAAACGCCCGCTTTAGGTATTTAGACTCTCTTACAGCTCACGACGGCCCTCAAACAAGGTCGAGGACTCGCGTTCTACACTCCCGGAGCCCCAGGCCCTGCACTCCTCAACCGAGGAAGCCCAGAAACAGGAGACAGGGAAACTGCTTTCAGGTGGCTCACCCCTAAGGCTAAGCTATTTGGCTTGACTTTGGCTGGCGATGAGCCTAGAGTAGCAGCGAGGGCTCACGGCACAATCTAGCTGTTCATGTGATGTGCATTATACACCGAAAGGGCGCATCATAGGGGGGCTTAGGCGAAACTCAACGTCTCGCCCCCCTTTGACGCCACCGTTTCCTAAAACTTCGTCACCCTTCCAGCAAAATGTAGCTTTCAATGTTTTCACGTTGAAAAAAGCGCAGAAGAAGAACAGTATGATCCGCTCCAGGGCCTCACGTGGGGCTGACAGCCGTGCATGCAGCAGAAGGGTCCAGTTACTATTGGGGGCCCCTGTTGAGGGGCCCCCCGATCTTGGTATAAATGGTGAAAAATTGTTTCTTTTGAGAATGATTTTGTTTTACTTGAGCTGAGGTGTATGTACACCTCACCGGTTCCGCTCGCAGCCCCCAACTTCCCGCGTCTCCACGAGTAGTTTTCCGTCGCTCTCTTTGTCTTTCCCTTTTCTTATCGGGGATAAATCATTCAACTGCCAACACAGGACACTCCCGAGCTATATATTTGCACCTCATGGCGCTTTATTTCCTCGTTTAACTCAGGCAGTATCGGCACATCGGATGGGTGCACAGCAAGTGGTGTAGCCAGGGGCGCCAAACCTTAACCCCGTAACCCTGAATGCTTGATGGCTGTTGGCTTTCATCCTTGATTTCATGATTTTTGGTTACTGCGACATCCAACAGAGAATCGAGCCCTATACATAAACATCAGGACCTACACCCCAAACCCTAGAAGTACGCGGCGGTTGCCCGAACACCGCGACAAGAGCCCTGCCTAGGTTTAAGGGTTTAGGGTCAAGGGTTTAGGTTTAAGAGTTAAGGGTTTTGTGGTCGAGATGGGAGTGGAGCAGTGGACAGCAAGTCTTGCATCGCAGCCATGAGAACCCTCGAAGAGTGAGATAAGCATACCGAGCATAAACCCTAAACTACTAGCGCTCAAACTCTTTGCTTGGGACTGTTAGTTTCTTGTTTCCCTTCATAGCATCTATAGCCGGTTTCATACATTCAAGTTATAGTATATGGAACAGGGATTTTCTTTCCAGTGTTTAGGGTTTAGTGTTTAGGGTTTAGAGTTTCATGCAGGCTGCATTGCCACACTGTGGCGGAGTTGAGTGCCGCCTGCCGCGCTTTGGGTCTTCCGGTGAAGGGACTGAAGAAGGACCTCGTGGGACGGCTCATGGCTTTTGAAAAGTAAGCAAGTCGTCAAACCGTAAACCCTAAACCGCCGATACGGCTGAGTGCAAATAGCCGGAAGTTGACTGCTCTCTAACTTGCACATATTAGTGTTTAGGGTTTCAGGATTAAGAGAAAAGGGGGTAGACACTCATATTGCAGGCCTCCCGCCTGCATGAATTCACGCACCCCTAAATACTAACCTGTACACCGTTTGTTGGCTCTGCTTCAGAACCCGAGGACCTCTACCTCCTGAAGTACTGCACAGGCGGCCGCTCCAAAGGCAACGGCATCCCCCACCTCCACCGCAGCAGCAGCAGCAGCAGCAGCATCATGTGAGCCCCCGTCAGGTGTACATACAGCCTGGCGGCCCCATGGAAGAGCCGGCCGCTGCTAATTACCACCAAAGGGCAAAGCACCACTTTCTTCAGTATCAGCAGCAGCAGCAGCTGTTGATGCAACATCAGCATCTGCAGCAGCAACATCTACAGCAGCAACAGCACCTGCAGCAGCAACAGCATTTGCAGCAGCAGCAGCAACGGCAGGGAGGGGTCCTTCCAGCTAGCCAAGCAGCTAGCCAGGCAACTAGCCAGGCACCTGGCCAAGCGGCGACACGGCACTATGCAGGGCCTCAGAGACCTCGGAATGCTTTGGTTTCTTCAAACAGCCGTAGGATGCAGCAGCAGCAGTAGCAGAAATAGCATTGACAGGAAAATCAGCAAAAGCATGGACAGCAGCAGCGGCAGCAGCAGCAACAGGAGACAAGTAACAGTTGGCCGTTGTGTTTGCTGTTTTCAGGCGGCGCCTGTGCTACAGGGGGGGAGTGCATATGCAGGGATCGCCTGTCTCCTCAGCAGCAGCAGTTGCTGCTGCAGCAACAGCAGCCGCTGATAGGCTGCTCTGTCTGTGGCGCTCGCTGCGTGAGTGTTTGCGATAGTTGTCTGTGTTGCTGTGTTAGTTCTTTTTGGCTGCAATTAGTTGCCTGTTCGGTGGAAACATGCAAACGACAGGCAAATATTGAGGTGTATGCACACCGTTTCCGTATGCGTATGCGTTTGCTGGAGTCTGTTTATTGGAGACGCTGTTCAGCAGCTTTTCTTTTTAAAGGAGCAATGAACACAGCCAACAGGAAGATGAACACGTGTGCTGCTGCTGCTGTTTCTGCTGCTGCTGCTGATGATGATTATGCTGTGCATGCCGATGGTGTGCATTCTTCTTCAGCACCGCGTTTGCTACGGCCTGTCTGATGACCGAAGTCCGGCAGACTTTATTTGTGGGACTTGTCATTTGAAGTTGATGGACCCGTTTTATCCACCGGTAAGTTTGGGGTGTAGAGCTTATGGAGTTTGAAGTTATTGATGCTGTTGTTTATACATTTGTTGTATTTCGATGGACTGCGGCGGTGTTCGTGTTGTGTTATACTTGCTATCTGCGTTCATAACGATGAAATAGAAGATATGGGCGGGCTTGTGTTCGTGGGGATGTGCTTGCGGTGTATGGACAGGCACAAATATTCACTCTGTGTCCTCTTGAAGACTCAATAGCTTTCTCATTAGATGCGTCAGATATCAAGGGTTGGAGAGCTCAGGGGAAGGAGATTGTTATTCGCTGTTGTCAGGCTCAAACCCCCAAACATATACAGACTTGGCCGCGCACCGTCGAGGTCCTCATCAACGGTCGTGTGAGTACACCGCAAACCCTAAACCCTAAATGCTACTAAGCTGCAGGCCCCAGCAACAGCCCACAGTAACCCGTATAACTCATACAGAACACGCATCCTTACACTGACCCAATTCTTTCTCACCTGCTGCTGCTACTGCAGCAGGTGTATGCCGCTGCTTCTGCTGCTGCCCACCTTCTTCTTCCTTCTGTATCTGCTACTGCAGCTAGAAGAAAGCGTCGCTGCGCCATCTTGGGAACACAAGAGGAGAGACACTCCAATTGTGGTGGGGCTTTTAAACCCTAATTCCTATATTCTAACGCATTCCCTATGCGTGTGCTGTTTACGATATGTAGCTAGGGTCTAGGGTTTAGATTTTAGGGTTTGGGGTTTAAGGCTTGGGATACAGGGTTTCTGGAGGATTTGCTGCAGATAACACAATATTTGAGGAGCGGAGCCAATCAAGTTGAGATAAATACAACGAACTTCACGCCGGACCCGAAATTGTTTTTCATCGCAGTTCTCTTAGTGGACACCAAAACTCCGGAGGCCCTCGAGGTAGCCCAAACCCTAAACCCTAAACCCTAAATTTTGGATGTTGAAGCCTGACCAGTTACACTGCAGATGAGAAGTATTGCGATGCCGTATTCACAGCTGCTGTTGAGACAACATGTATCGCCGAATCCCTAGTTCGTAAACCCTAAACCCGCAGTAACTGCAAGGGTTTCTGTCTTGCCTTTTCGTTACTTCAAGGTTTCCCCATGTATTGTGGCATCTTCCTTTCAGGCCTCTGTTGTCCAGCATCACACCCTTCCGGTAGCGGAAGCAAAGGGACGCGTACAGCGGCTTCTGCAGGGACACCAACAAAAGCACGAGCAGCATGAGAAGCACCACGAGCAACAGCAGCAAGAAGATGCTGACAGTGACGAAGAGGTGCAATGTCTTGAGGTTGGGAGGCGGCTGAAACTCATTTGCCCCGTTACCTTCACCAGGTAAACAAACCCAAAAGCCTAGTCCCTGAAAATGGTTAAACCCTCGATCCTAATACTAAACCCTAATATGTGTTCTCTTTGCGAGGCACGAAACCCTAAACCCTCATTGTAGTTTTGCTACTCTTTGGAGTTGTTTCTTTAGTATTTCGTTGTCATTGTGGTTGTTAAGGGTTTGGAGTTGTCTATTAAGTGGTTTGTTTGGTTACTTGTGTATGTGAAGGATCGAGATTCCTTGCCGAGGCCGCTACTGCATGCACCTTCAGTGCTACGATCTAAGCGGGTATCTACTCGTCTCTCGAAGCACGAAGGCTTTCAACAGCCGCTGGAGATGCCCTCAATGCCACTTAACAGTCCTCCCCTCTGACCTACAAGTCGACGGCTTCTTCCAGCTTCTTCTTTCACAGACTAAAGAAGAAGATATAGAAGTCGAACTGCAAGCGGTTAGCTTCACCCTTACTCACAGTCTATGCGCATTGGGGTCCACGGCTTAGGGTTTAGAGTTTAGGGTTTGGGGGTTGGGATGTTGTAGACGAGTATCTAGGCTCTGTGGTTTCAAGCCCCGGCGAACTAGGGCTCAGAGTCTAAAACTTATGGTTTGGGGTTTAGTCGCTGTGCAGACTTGGCTTAGCTTTCTTCCTCATGTGGCTTGTGTGTTTTCTGCGTGTTGTTTACTCCCTGTTTATCTTTGTATCATTCTTCCTGACGCTGAATGTATCTGCAGGTTTAGGGTTTCAAGTTTAGGGTTCACGAGTCTAGGGGTTAGTGTCTGGGGTTTAGGGTTTTCATTCACTCTTTGTTAAGAGAGCCTTGATGTTCAGACACAGAGACAGACAAATAAATAAGTACACGGGTTTGGGGTGTTACGCGCTGCCGCAGGATTTGTCGTTCAGGGTTTTATCAGATGAAGAGCTGAAGGCGGAGTCGAAGAGAGCAGAACAGCAGAGACAACTGGCGGCAGAAGCCCTTCTCAAACCCCAGGGAGAGGTTAGGCTTTCAGCCTTAGGGTTTAGGGCTTAGTGTTTAGCGTTTAGAGTTTAGGGTTTTAGGTTCAGCGATGTCCACAAGGCCACTCTTGCGGTTTGGTGGGCTGCAGGATATTGAGACAACGGGGAAAGTGGCATTTGAAGTCGTCGACATGCGTCAGTCCCTCCCTAAACCCTAAACCCTAGCCTCTTTGTTGTGTAGGCTTGTTGCCATCCGCATTTCTTCGTATTTATTGTGTAGATGAGCAAGGCACAGAGAAAAAACGCATATTCGCTGCTACTGAGTCATGTGTCTCTTCTTCGTCACTTGTGTGCTGCAGTCAGCGACAGCGAAGCTGAAGACACAACGGCAGGAGCAGCAGCAGGAAAGGAAACACCAGCAGCAGCTTCAGGGGAGGCTGCTGCAGCATGCCAGGATTCTGCGTGTGCGCCTCGTGCGTCCCCTGCTGCAGAGGCACCGGGGAGGCCCGCTGCTGTCGCTGCTGCTGCTTCCAGCAGCAGCAGCAATAGCAGTAACAACAGCAGCAGCGGAGCATCGGAGGACGAAGGTGGGCTCATCTGGTGCTGAAGAGTTTAATGCTGCGTTGCTGCTTTTCGCTCGCACTTTCGGATGTTGAAACTGCTGCTCCTGGTTGCTGCTCTAGTGCTTAGGGTTTAGGGTGTAGGCTGTAGTGTCTAGAGTGTAGGGTTGAGGGTTTAGGGTCTAGGGTTTAGGGTCTGAGGTGATTGTTCAGAAGACGGGCCTCTAATGAAGCGACAGCGGCGGTTGGAGCCTCTTTCGGAAAACTCCAACAGCCAGCAGAGGGAAGTACTTTGTCTCTCAGACTCATCCGATGATGAACAGCCGCAGCAACAGCAGCAACAGAAGCAACAGAATGCAACAGGCAGTTCTGTCAACAACGGACAAACCGGCGACGGGGAGAGCCGTGCTTCAAATGAACAACTACAGCCGTCGCACCATTCGCAGCAACAGCCGCAATCATCTCAGTCACAGCAGCTGCAGCAGCATCTGCCGCCGCAGTCCCAGCAGCAGCCATCCCAGTCTCAGCAGCAGCTGCAGCAGCCAACACAGTCTCAACAGTTGCAGCAGCAACACCCTGACAATAGGGGCGGCGAGCTTAACGCTCCAATTGCTCTTGACTCAGATTCCGATGAGGAGGAGAACCAGCAGCAACAGCCGTCCCAACAGCAGCAACAGTGGCAGCAGTCCTCTCAGCAGTTGCCACTGCAGCAGCAGCCATCGCAACAGCAGCAGCAGCAGCAACAGCCGTTGTCTCCAGCGGCCTCCCCTGAGGAAGGAGGGACCCAAAGAACATCCGAGATTCTCAGCGACTCACGTGCAGCGGGTGAAGAGACTGCGGCGCAGCATCCAGGCAGCAGCAGCAGCAGCAGCGATAGCGGCAGTAGCAGCACGGGTTCTCACGACAGCAAGAGCAGCAACAGCAACGACAGGAGGAAAGATAGGGGCGGTGATGACCCCAGTGTCCCTGTAGCCGGCCTCCCTTCAGGCGGCGCTGCTGTTTCTGCTGCCGTTAGCAGCAGCAGCGGCAGCAGCCGCAGCGGCGGGGAATCGGCGCAGCAAGACATGCCCCCGGGTTTTGTGACAGAGGCAGCAGCTCTTCTAGAAGAAATAGACTGGTCTGCCGACGGGGCCCAGCCAGACGTGGGGCAAGCTCAGGCAAAACCAACGCCTGCAGCTGCTGCACAGTCTGCTGCTGCTCCGGCTTCAGCAGCGGCCGCTGCTCCGGCTCCAGCTGCTGTTGCTACCCCCGCAGCAGCTGCCGGTACAGAGCCTACGGCGGATGACGCTGCATCGGTAAGAAAAGCTGCCGAGGCAGCAGCAGCCTTCGCAGCAGCAGCTGCTGCTGCAGCAAACTACTCCCAGGCAAACCAAGGGGGCGCTGAATCGCGGGCAGCAACGGCAGAGGGTTGCTCACAACTACAGCAGCAGCAACAGCAACCGCAGCAGCAGCAGCAACAGCAACCGCAGCAGCAGCAGCAACAGCAACCGCAGCAGCAGCAGCAACAGCAACCGCAGCAGCAGCAGCAACAGCAACCGCAGCAGCAGCAGCAGCCGTTCATCAGTGAAGAAGGGCTGCTTGCATTGCAACAGAGATGCCAACAGGAGATTCTGCTGCGGCAGCGGGAGGCCCTCCTGCGGCAGCAGCAGCAGCAGCAGCAGAAGCTACAGCTGCAGCAGCAGCAAGACCAACTCCTCCTGCTGCAGCATAACAGGTACGCCGCGTTGCAGAGACACCGGCTGTTGCTGCAGCAACAACAGCAGTACCAGCAACCGCAAGCAGCAGTTCAGCCTATTGGAGCCCCGTGGCTTATTAACTCAATACTACCCGGGGCACCGGACGGCGGCGGCGCTGCGACTCCCCGTTCGTGGCCTGGTGGACAACAACAGCAGGTGCAGCAGCTCCCGCAGCAACAGCAAATAGAACAGCAGCATCAGCAGCTGTCGCAGCAGGACGAGGTGCCCGCGCAGCCGCAGCTGCAGCATCAGCCGCAGCTGCAGCAGGTGCCGCACCATATACAGCTGGCCGCTCGGCTGCCCCAGCTTCTGAACATGCGGAATATTCCGAGTTCGGCGCAGGCGACTGTCCGACATTTGCTAACCACAGCGCAAGAACACGCAGATGAGTTCTCGAGACAGCAGCAGCAGCAGCAACAGCATCGCAGCCTCCAAAATTAGTGCTGCCGGAGGCATCAAACTATGAGGGAATGCTACGGTAACAGCAACAACAGCATATGAGGTGCTCTCGTTAGTGTATGGATTGGCAGCTGCAGTGCATGCGGGTATAGTAGGCTTGCTGCACGACGGCAGCAGCTGCTGCTTAGAGGCAGCAGCTACTGTTAAGGTGCAGCAATAGCTGCACAGCGACAGCAACTGAAATCCTTTTTAGAGAGAGCATTCTTCCTGTCGTTTACTCCTGATATCTCTGAGCCTCCGCTATGACACTTCACGCATGCACCAAGTGTAAGAGAAAGCTCTTCGGTACGTGCTTGAATTGAGACTCAGAGGTGAGGGTGAGGAAACAGAGACACTCAATTTAATTGTTTGAGGATTTAGGCGTCCTTATAATAGGAAACGCTCGATCAGTGGCAGCTTCGAAGAGTACTTGTGAGGGGGCGAAGTCTCAGTTGCGTATACACCCGAGATATCTATTAGCCGTAGCCCTTACTGCAAGATCCCCTCCAACATATTTATTTGCATTTCACCTATCTGTCCGCTCTGGACGCTTTCACAGTTAGCTTATTCCGGCGTGCACGGCACAACAGCTGCATCAAACCGGATGTTAAGGTGTTGGTTGAATTGCAAGGCACGTTAACTTGCACCCTTAGGGAAGTGTTATTTATTTCACATTCACAGAGTGCGCCGCACGACATAGTTTACCAGTGGACAGGCTGTGTGTGAAGCTCTTCTGCCCTTCTAACAAAGGTGAAGACCTTTCCATACTATTCAGCATAAATTCTAAGGTAAATTACCTCTAAACGGTAATTTATTTCTAGTGGAAAACGCACATACGGTGAATTCACTTGGGAAGGTACTGCCCGAAATCCCTTGCAGGACGTACGTGCGGGGGCGGCTGGTAGTAGGAAGCTGTTCTGAGTACTTTCGTATTATGCATGATAAGGTGAGTAATTAATTAAATGCAAAGAGCGGCCAGGGAAAGATATGACTTGAATTTCCTGAAGTTCCACTGCTCTTTCCCCATAGGACCGTGTTTCCCCTTCGACCACTTCCGGCGTGACGGTGCAGGTTCCAATGGTGTGCACTGTCTGCGAGTGCATTATGGAACAGAAAATGCAAAAATACAACTAATTAATGCTGACGCAAATAAATATAAACGTGTTCCTTATTTTGTAAAGCCCCAGCCATCGGGAGACGGCCGAGACAAGCCTGAAGCTGCATGCTCAGAGCAGCTGGCGGGAGCGCAATGGTACTGAGAAGTAAGCGCATTGTAGCCCCTGGATATTTCACTTTTTTTCCCGTTTTAGAGTTTAATTTTGAGTTTTCAATTGCTTAGATCTGGTTTTAAATGCGTCGGCGAAATGATTGGCTGCCTCAATTGACGGACTTTGCGTTGTACCTCCGCTGCTCCTTCGGAGAGGCGTTTTCTCCTTTGGCCTTCTTCTCCTCACGACGCACGTGTGTTTTACATTTGTTTAAGATATAAAACACCCCTGGTAGCCTTATCTGGAAGACTTATTGGTAGTTGCTAGCTCCCTCGGGGGCGGCGCAGAGAGTGTTGGGTTCGGGTCTGTAGCTTCTGTCTGCCGTGCTGTTGCTTTCCAGCAGCTCCTTTGGATTATTTTTTCTCTGAAAGTTTCAATTGAGTATTATGTGGTGTGCCTAGAGGGGGTAGAGGTCGAGCAGGCTCCTCGGAAACCCTCATTCTGAGAAGTGAGCACTCGTTGCATGTGGAGGATTTCGTTCATCTCGGACCAGCGTTTTCTGCTTACTGTTTGTATGTAGCTTTCAATTGTAGTCCTTTAATTTATTTGTTTTTTGAAGCTTCGTTCCCTCAAAGAGGGGTCGCTAACTAGGGCAATTCTTCCCTTTATGCCTTAGCTGCTGTTTTCTGAATTTGTACGCAAATCGCCGCTGCTGCCAACGATGCGGCAGCCTAATGACGCATTTGCACCCATTCATGACGGCCAACATGATAGGCCAGGTAGATACGACAAATATTCGTGGTGGAGCCGATGGCTTCCCATCAAGAAAGATGGAATGAAGCCTCCCAAAGACGTAGATCTAAAGCATCCAGACGCTACGGAAGTTGTTGAATTGAAGGAGCAAGGAGGAAAAAAGGAGGCCGACAACGCGACGATTTCGATTGAGTGAGGGTTTCACAAGTTGTCTTCGCCTCATTTTAGTCATAATCACAAGAATTAGGACGTTTTGAAGGGGTGTTCACGTTTCGGATTTCCGATGTGTTGACAGCTGCTGCGGAAGCCGGTTCACCTCGCTGCTTTCAGGCTACTGCGTCTTTTAGAGTATTCATTGCTGATCTCTGCAGTTGTTACGCGATTAGTACTTAATATAGACGGGTTACGTGTTTGCCTTTTGCAGTTGTCGCATAGGACAAAGCTCAAGCGGAGGCGTCACCTCCCCTATCCAGCGGAAGACGATGACCGAGGATGACATCCATCGTGTAGGCTGTGCAGAATTTGCTGCATTTTTTATTTCGCTCTTCGGCATTACCTTCCTCTTTGCATTTCCTCCCCTCCTACAGACACAGCACAGCTGCATTTCTCCCGGTTGCTCGCTTGACTGTCCTGCCTTTCGTTGGTTTTATATGCACCCCTGGGCTCTTGTGATGATTCTCAGGATTTTTCGAGTCCGGAGGAGAAGCGCAGCCCTCTTAGACGGCTGTTGGGTAGGGCCCGTAACTTTTCCGTCCTCGGCTGTATGCAGTCTGTCGTTCCGCTGCAAGGTGTGCTGCGCACATACAAGTGGAATTATCTTCTGCCGGACATGTTCGCAGGAATTTCAGAAGGTGCGCTAATTCGTATAAAGCATGCGGATGGGGATGATGTCTTCTTGCGTGAAGCGTCGGATGTTTGGTTTATGGGAGTGCATGTGCGATCAGCAACTTATTGTTAGCATCATTTGATGACTAACAGTAGCTGTTCATGAGCATCCGTTGCCTTCGTTCGAAGTCTGTGCTGTTTTCCACTCGCAGGTGGGGGGGCATTTGAGAAGGAATGGAAATGCGGGTCATTTTGGGGGGTAAATGAGTGTTTGTATGTTTTTGATGTTGCTGTCTTCTATGCTCCTTCAGGCGTGATGGCGATTCCGCAGGGGATGTCATATGCAATGTTGGCGCGGCTGCCGCCTCAGATGGGTTTGTACGTGAATTTTGTGTATCCTCTTGTGTACATGGTGTTCGGTACGGGGCGGCACGTTGCCGTAGGTGTCTCAGCAATTGAAGATTTGCTGCTGGGGGAGTCTGTGACTCGCATAATAGGAGAAAGAGAGCGGCTGGAAGACATATCGTTGGCTCGGTCATTAGCTGTAGATTCGAAGACATCGCCTGAGGCGCGTGCGGTGCTGGAGGCGACTGCAGATCTGAATACTTCGTTGTTGCATGAGAACAGAGTTGCTATTTCTGTCGGCATGTCCGTCTGCGTCGGCCTCGTCTTCCTCCTCATGCGCGTCTTGCAGGCCGGGCTGCTCGCAGACCTCCTGGCTGTCCCGGTCCTTTCCGGCTTCTCAACAGCGAGCGCCTTTCTAATTGGCACATCCCAACTTAAACACGCTCTCGGTCTCAGCATTCCCGCGACTGTAGAGGATGCAGACTTCAAACTACTTAGGTACATGACGCTAGTGTCTGTGTTTTAGGGCCTAGGCTTCGTGGTGTAGGCTCTCACTGTTCTTTCACGCTCTGAATCCGGACCCCTCACCTTGTATGGCCGCTCTGTTGACAGCTGCCGTTGGTCGATTAAACACAGAGAGGGAGCGAGGGTTTGCTGTGGGGTTTATGTGTTTGCGTGCTGTACGCAGACAGTGGTGGTACTGTGCCACTCACATCCAAGAAGCCAATTGGGTTTCCGTCGGTATTTGCATCGCTTCTCTCTGCGTCCTCGCCCTCTGCAAGATGCTGAACCGGAAGTATGCTGCAGCTTCACTTTCACCACCCCACCGTTGATGCTTCGGATTTCTGTTGTCGTTGCTGCTCTATCTGCTGTGAGCACGCGTTGCGTGATTCGCTTGCGTGCGTCGCGCTGCTGCTGCTGCAGCTGTTGCTGTGAAGGTGAAATGTCTCCGAGGGTTCCTATGTACTTCGTGCAGGTACTTCAAGTGCATTCCTTTGCCAGGTCCTCTGTTGGTAGTCATTATTTTCACGGCTTTGTCTGCTGGGCTGGGTCTGGAGGCGTCGGCGGGCGTCAAGGTTATTGGGAATATCCCTAGAGGCTTCCCCTCCCCCGCAGCTCCGCGCTTCTCGACTTCGTTTGCTGTCATCAGTGAGCTGCTTTTCCGCGTACTCAGCACTGCGTCTTCCTTTTTTATTTCTCTTTTTCTATCGGCACTGCATCTTTGCTAGTTATTTTTCTGTATTTCTATCCACGTGCTCGCGCACGCAACTGGCACAGGCAGGCAAGCATCTGATACATACCCACTTCAGACGACCGGAACTTAGAGGAGCTGGGGTGAGGTGTACGAATGCTCTGCTTGCTGGCGAGTGATTTCTGAAGGGTTATGGATTCTCAGGGGCTGTTCTGTTTTGTTTTTGTGCAGCTGAGGGCGGGGACCCTGTGGTGGTGCAACGAAATGTGTGTTTAATGATGTTGCGGGAGGCGTTGGCCTTGACTGCGATGTTCTTCGTCATCCATATTTCTATTGCTAAGACCATCACGCAACAGAAGAAGGTCAGAGACGCCTTAGCTGTATAGAAACCACAGCTCATCGAGTGTTCAAGTGTAACTAACCAGTTATTCGATCTGAATAGAGACAAGTCATCAAGAAGACCCGCGAAACGGAAGACGCAAGTCTGCAGTCTCATCGCGGCCCGTCTCTGTTGCAGCTGCAGCATACGTGCTATATATATATATATA
>CAJFCY010000363.1:0-16806 GCA_904066265.1 Eimeria zaria
GCGATGTTTCGCCCACCAGCAGGCACTGCGGGAGTTTGGAGACCTTTGGAGGAGAGTGAAGGAGGAACCACGCAGCAGCCTGGAGAACCAGTTCATCACCTACAAACGGGTACAGCGGCTGCTCGGGAAGCTTCAGGATCAATTTTAGTAGGAGGGAAGCAAAAGCCTCCGTTCCCAGTGTCTGGTCTATCAGCAGTCACTACCGCTGGTGGGGAATCTGGTGGAATGCAAGGTAGGGCTCGAGAAAAGCAGCCCGGGTATACAATGCGCCTTCACACAGAAACTGTATCAGAAAGCTATACAGGTAATCAGTATACGCATGAGCCATGCCAGGATTTTCCTACTTCCCGACCTCCAGCATCTGCTGCGGACGAATGGAAACCTGCTGAAACTCATGCAACTAAGAGAAAGGCGTTCCTCACAGCAGCAACGGCCGAACAACCGGCTGCTCTTGCTGCAACAAAAGTGCGTGCTCCTATCACAGCCAGGGTAACGCGAGCGGTCGCAGCGTTGAAGGGGGCGTTTACTGTTTTTCGCCAGGGTTCTGAACCAGAAAGCTCTGTGCAACGCTTCCCACGTATAGACGACCCGCAGGTACTTCATGCATGCCTCATAGCGAAAGGAGCGCGCATAAGTAAAGAAAGCAGAGGCAGAAGGGAAAAGACCACGTTTTGTAGTAACTGTTGCTGCGGCGTTTGTTTTAGGCTTTACTTGCTAGCCTAGCATGCGAGGGCTAGAGAGACTCAAGAGGCGGACTGATACTGCTAGCGTTGTCGTTTCCATAGTTGGGGAGCATGGAGCGGGCTTTTCCTTGTGCCATATGTGCATCGGTTTATTTGCAGGCAAGGGATGACCTGAATGATATGCTACACTTCCTTCAACGTCTTAAAACCGAAGGAAAAACTGGCCGCTACCGTGAGACATGAAGACCATCGATGATGGTGTAGTGTTTTAGTAGTCTGCGCATACGAAGCCTTTGTCCACTGCTTGGCCCAGCTTAACGGTATTGTGAGGGTTCATCTGAACAGTTTCAAGTTGCTTTTTCAGTCCGTGAATGCAACGAAAGCGGAGTTTCTACGAGCAGTTTCATGCTGACACAAGGTGGCAAGAGACCTGATATCTTCCAGATTCTTTGCCTTGGTGTACGGCTGCGGTTTGATATACTCAGGGCAATTTACGATAAAATTTGGAGGCTTCAGCTTTAATTTTGCGTTTTGGCAAAGGGTGAGATGGGCATAGATGCATTCTGCAGTGTGTGACAACGCCAGCGAAAGAAGTCAACGGTGGTTTGAATACTGTTTTCGTACACCCGCCGGGGTTTTTGTTGTGTGTTGGTTGCAGGCTTCCACCCCTGGTTGGCCTAATGAAAGAGTAAGTTGGGTTATGCCCGTGGGCTACGACTGGGGATGGTCTAATGATTAGCCAATACACATTGCAAGGGCTGCCGCTCTTCCAGAAGTTGATATCTAGCCTATATCTCATATCTTTCCGATTTGAATGTACGCCCCAGATTTTGCGCTCTTTCGAGGAAATGTTGGAAAACTTCATGTTGGATATGACTGCGCTTGTCGAGAATGGAGGTGAGACCAGTTGATCATTTCATCACTTTCGTAATTTTCCAAGCTTCTAGTATCCTCTTCAGGCATTCAAGTTTCCTCAAGCGGTACATTTAGTTTCTTAACATCCTCCCACTTGTCATTGAGGCGCATCTGCCACGTATCGATCTTACACTGCACCATTTGTGTCTTGTAGCGGCATTGCAGGCCCACACTACGTGGAGAGACTGTTCAACCTTGAGTCGAAAGAAGACGAAAATGTTGTGGGGTCTATTTTGGTTCGAATTGTTGGTAAGTGCTTCTTTTGGTTGACCCTCAGTTAACGCTAAGTAGAGCAGTCGATCGGTTTGCGCCTGCACAAATATAGATAGGGCAATGTAAAGCTTATCTTGTACAGCGAGAAAACTTTAAAGATGGATACTCATTCTCCTTTACGTCAAAGTATCAGTGGTTTGCTGCGACTGTCTTGTCGTATGCAGCGAGCCGCTGCTCGGGCCAATGAAGGATCTTCTAGTCCTTCGAGGGTTTTACCCGCAGCAGCGATCAAGGAAACTCTGCGGCGCAAACACTGGGGCTGCATGGGCTGCCGCAAATTACAAGGTTATTCATTGTTTGCTGTTTTTTTATGCGTCATCGAGATCGGCTAGGAAGGGAGGACTAGTTGTCAACTTAGTGGCAAAGCCTTCCAATGAATGAGATTATCTTGTGCACAACAAGCCGAGCAAGTGCTACCGCTGCGTGCCGCCCTTTGAAAGGTGTTGCCCAAGTTTCTTGAGGAGCAGCCGTTGGCTCACCTGGTGGGACTGAGGAGCAATTCTCTGCTCGGGCTTTCTTTGCGGCTCCCCAACATAGCACTTGTGTCGACGCTTGCCCTTACAAGCCCCGCGTCAGCAATCAGACTCTCCTGCAGCAGCAGCAGCCTGTTTGGATCCTGGATGGTACAGGTAAAAATAGCGCAAGAAAGTTTTATCCTCGTCAGTCTTCAAGGCCGATTCGACGGACGGGAAATGCAGTATGGAGTTGGACGGACCAAGCGACGGATCTCTTTGTCTGCCAGCTCTGCCTGATCTCATCGTTAGCTATCTTTGAGTATATGATGGTTCTCACTGTTTGCGTCACTGTTTGAAGCATATCTGCCTCACACTACCGTGAGCTGCTGCTTGTTATAAATCTCATCCTGTGTACGGGTTTGCTAAACGCCTTAGTTGATGTACTAGGTGGGAGAGGGGGAGTAGAAGATTCAGCTGCTGTTTGCACACCTCAGCAGGCACTCTCTGACACAGGCAACACCGGGTGCATGCATGCGCAAGCCCCTTCATCCATCTAGTTGTACTTCACGATCACATAATAGGCTTGTAGAATGCATCTGTGCATATGTATGCATGGATATACGCGCACATTTATATGCGTATGTTTTTGCTGTACACATCCCCCCAACAATTTCTCGATCCACTCCTGAGCAGTCGTATAATCCTGCAGATAGACGATTTCGGCTGCAAGCCTTCTTTTGTTGGGTCAAACCATCAATAGAAGCGATAAGAGTGCGACTCTAGCTAGATCTCTCAACTTCTATATGATGGGCACATTCGTGGCTCCTAAATACAAGTCTAAGACGGAGGTTCGTGTTTCTTTACCTAGAACCAGCTTGCGCTCTACTAGGTAAACGCCAACAAATAAACTGCGTTTTCTGTTCATTTCGTTAGCCACGACTTATTGAGTTCCCGCTATTTGCCCCCTTATGCACTAAGAGGGAGCTGAGCGACAGTTGCTCTGCGGGAGTGCGCGCCTCATGTTTATTAAACTACTATTTCCATATGAATTTTGTCTAAATTTATATCATGACAAATACAGACAGGGCTGCGTCGCTGGAAACCTAGTACCCTTTATGTTGGGCAGGTATGTATATATATAAATATATATATATATATACATGAAATATACCCTCATGCATCAACATCGGGGAATGATATTCTTACTTTTAGTAGACAGCTTGCTTTCTCTTTTAGCGGAATTCTTGACAACGTACTGGTTTATTGTTTGCACTGAGTCCCCACCAGTACGAAGTGTCCTTGGCGTCAAAAGTGGTCCTGGATCACTTTTCTAGGTAAGGGACTCCACCTTTCTAGCTTATTGATTTAGTTCGTAGCAGTTGTGAGCATAAGCCCGTCGAGAAAACGCACCCCAGGCAGTATCCCCCTTCCTCTGACGGGGTACAGGCTTGCAAGATGTAACGAGAATCATCAAGGTTCGCCAGAGAGACACGAGCCGCTACTAGGAGGCGGCAGATTTTGCCTTGACTTATTGCACATCTTGTTGCACCTCCCTTTGCAAAGCACCTCCACTTACGCACATAATGCCCAACCGGTCCTTTATCGCGTTAACACTTCAGGCAATAGTTTAACATCTCCTTATCCCCCCCACAGCGATCTTTTAAGCAGGTAAAACAAATGCATACACATATACGAATATCAGAAAGGCACTGCTACAATATGCTCCCCTTTTCCCAAAGAGTACGCTCCTACTTGTGCCTGGCCGCCAAACACGAGATGCATGAACGGAGGAGAACAAAACAGGTTGCTAGAAGGGCCGCCGCCTCGACTAAAAAAGCTGGGGAAAGAAAAACAACGGGGAATGGAAGTGGGTGCCACCGGCCATCATTGCTTATGCGTGCTGGTATCGCTGCTGAAGACCTTGGCTGCCGCAGTCCCACCTGTGGCCAGTAGTCAGTAAGGCACTCTGTGCTGTGCGCCTGGGGTAGGAGCTGCATTTTAATGCATGCATTCGAGCCTAAGCAAAAGACGTAGTGAACAAGCGCTGAGAGGTAGTGTTCAACTTTGTTGGAGGCACACTGTTTATCCAGCTTCTAAAATCTAACGTGAAGCGGTCATTGACCTACCTTTGCAGTTCAGCAGGTGCATGCACGAACGAAAATGGCACGCACATGAACTCTAGTTTGCTGGCTTGTCTGGAATGCAACTTTGTGTCTGCTGTCAGTATGTACTGAAAACCGCAAAATTGTTCGCCAATTCACATGAAGAGCGGAATGCAATACCTGCAAGTGGCCAACCAATTTGCTGATCCGGGGCAACGCCAGCTTCTGCTAAAACCAAAAGTTCGCCGCTAGGAGCTCCCTGCTACTTGATGAGTATGAGATCTCTACCTTCACGTGTGCCCGTTTCTGCCGTTCCTCGGAGGTTAGGTGGATCAAGCCGCCGCGTCATAGGACTTCCACGAGGAATTGCATGAATTCCTTCGCCTTTTCCTGCAACACTTCTGCACTGTGTAGGAACGTCCTCGCCCTTTTTGCCTTCCAACACTGTTCCTAACCTTCTTACCATATACGGTGGAAATATCGCCTGTATGACTGAGTGGTGCGGTCTCTCACTTCTTGCTGGTGCGCGCACCTCAATAAAATTCTCTGAAGGCCGCATGCGCTCCCTCAGCGGGGCTGCCCGTGGCATGCCAAGTTTCGTGACGTAACTAAGGGCTCTTACTTACGCGTCCCGAATACAGGTCGCACGACTAACTTGATGTCATACTTTATGCCCATGATTCTCGTGCCGTATCTGCCATTAACATACGACAGTCTCAGAGACTGCATAAATGAATGGATGAGTAAGTTGCACGTCCTCATCGTAGCTTCAGACATCAGATCCACTTCGTAGCTCGTTGCAATTGGTGATAACAACACTTGATCATTAATACAAACTTGGAAGAAGACACAGTGGACTCCAGGTGAATCAGCGGGTTCGTTTATCATTGCCTTTGACCCCATCTCTGCACTGTACTTTGCGTGGCAGGGGCAAGGCGAGCTTTCTTGACCGTTTTGTTTGTTACCCTCGATACGCTGTTCGGTGCTATATTTCTTCAGTTTCCTAGGTCACTGCGCGTCTGCAACGTCGAAGTGTGTGATGCATCTCGTTATAAAACAGGTAGATTCGCCAGTCGGTACGTTCTTCCCATTTTCAGGGTGCCATATGCACTGGCTGCTGTCGGTCCACTCACCACTTCTTATCCTTGTCTGGAAGAGAGCGGCATTCACAGCCCTTATATCCATAGGCTCAATGAGTAGGTCACTTCTAAATCGTTTCTTTCCTTCTCACCTAGGAGGGCGGTAGCGGCTGTCTCCTCTCTTTGATCCATGGGTATTCTACAACATCGACGATTTCAACCCCTTCATTCCTGAGTTCTGTGTCTGGCCCAGCCAATTACCGATTTGCCACTCTAAGTGTGGCATAGCTGCTATGAACCGCTGATGTAGGACTTCCGTGGTCACCGTTGGGCTTCTGTTTTCTCCTGCCTGGTGCTTCACGATGTAGCATGCTACATGCCGCTATTCTTTGTACTGCCATAACCTATTCCCGTGGCGTAACGGGTATAACGCAGAATCGCGGCGCATGTCGGAAGGCTCCTTTGATCCAGGATGCTCCCAGGGAAAGTAGTACCATTGTTTAAACGTTACCACCATCGTAGTGCATCGCCTCCTCATAAAGAAGCAAATGGCATACGTGCGCCTTCGAGTGCACTTTAATGCCTATACAACGAACGGGAGCCGGGAAGCTCCTTCATCGCCATCACCTATCTATGCCCGTCACATATGGACACTTTGGACCAGGTTGCAAGAAGGCGTCCTTCATGCATTGATTTTGGCGGAGGAGCATTTTCCGCATGTTAGGTTGCAGAGATTGCACCTGCTTCAACATGACACGTGTCTCAGGCGTTGACGACCCGTCAATGGACGGCACATCCGGTTGAGTTGCCAGTATGCTGGAGAGAAGGGCTGCGCTTGCAACAAAAATTTTGAGAATATCTGGTGTGTATTTTTCACAAGCTACTTCATTACCAGCCACCCCCATGTACAGGTCTGACCTGCTGTGCATATGAGGTTGGATGTTTAGACACGCCCCAACGAGCTATACGGCAATGGATAGAAAGAGCTCTCGACCTTTGCGGAGGACCGCCGCAACGCGGAATTGGGTCAAATACTTAGGAAAAGGCTTCCAAAGAGCAGCTGGCATCTTTTCCGGCCCCAATTTGTCCTGAAAAAGACGATTGAAAGCCGTGAGCCTGGCGCAAGCTGGCTGAGCAAACTGAGATGAGTCGCAGCACGCCTTCCTGAACCATGTCCCCGTTGCTACGTTCTCGAGCACTCTATACAGCTCTTAAACACATAATTCGCTCTCTATAATCTGCCTTCGCCCTAGTTCACGCACCAACTCGTCATGGACAATGTTACAAATGAGGCACAGAACATGCTGCGAAGTCCGCACAAATCCTGCTACAGTGTCGCAATTGAATTGTATCGCGCTTTCGTTGCAATCTATGCTCGGTGCTCTGATATCAACTGATATCAACCAGTAGGTGTATTTATTGCTTTGTCTGTGTTACATTTGGGGATGGTTTCCTCAGGAACGTGGTTAGGGTCCGGGCGGTTCACCGATCACTCATTGAGGTGGCAACTACTAGACAAGGAAAAATGGGGCTCCTTTTTGATTTTTTAGGGTTTATACAACATAAAAAACCCTTTATATGTCTGATGAAGGCACACAAATCTGAAATCTAGCCCAGGAAGATATGCTACGGCGTGCAGCAGGCAAACCATTGGCAGCCATCTCGATAGCAATCACTCACTAGGTCAGCGCAGGCGGATCTTCGTCAGCAACCGCTGGTTCTGAACTGTTTTTTCTTTAAGAGTTTTGTGTTGGAGGGCTCCTTTTGTTTTCTGTGTGAAACTTGTGCTGGACCCGAGTTGTTTCTTCTGCTCCTTGCTGGCTGCTGTTAATCATCGAGGCCTCCGATGCACGAATTTTCGAGACGCTACCACCATTTAATTAAATCTATCGGTTTACCATAATTTGCCAATGACGAAGACTGAAGTTTCTTTGGCTACACAACAAGATTTAGATGCTGGGTCTTATGTGACGGTATTAGATCAGCTGCCCATAGCTCACCGTGTCTTCCGTAAACGGTGTGGGCACAACTCGATTTTGCGCTGGATTTCTGCTGCCTTAGTTCCCTCTCTGCTTATTTTCGTCATTTTCCAGTGTGCATTGCACCTAAATGGTCAAAGGGACCTGGCAGCTGAATCAAGAAGGCTCGCGGGACAGGTATGCCATCACAGGCTAGTGACACGTGTGACATTTTGCACCTTTGCATACACACGAGCTCTCTCAACCAGAGCTCCTGCAGCTCCTCTGTGCACAGTCCCAAATATCCTTACTTCTTTTAGCTCCCCAATCCAGTATCTCGTCGCCGTTTCGTCAGCGTGCTGTATGGGTACAATATGCAGTGTATTGGAAGATTGTGCATCGTTCTTTTCACTAGGGACCCTCCTGTCGGCCCAAAGAAAGGCGTCAGAACCCTTCTGACAGATCTTCTACCCGCAGAAACTTGCATTTCGGATTCCCCTGGGGAGGAGGAGGAGCTCAAAGCGATAGCAGCTCAAGGCGCCGGCGGAATGAGCAACGCGCAGGGTTTCCTCCTCACACGTCTTCTGCCTTTTCAAGCGGCCGCTTCTACCGAGCTGGAGGCGGGAGGTCGCCTTGGCCGGAGCTTCCGGATGAGCCCCCACCTCCCTATGACCTGCGGTGGATTTTTGAGGAATCAACAGGCCCGGGACGCGAGTGGCCCTATGGAAACCCAGTTGCTACGCCAAGCGGTATAGGCGGAGCATGGGGAGGGGAACTGCAGGTAGGACAACAGCAGGCGTATCAGCAGCCTGTACAGCAAGAGAGGGGGGGAAGAGGGGGGACAGACGCGCGACGACAGCACGAGCCTGCATCCAGACAGCCAAGACCTGCTGCAACAACAGGTTCAACAGCAGCAGCGCGTGCAGCAGCACTTGCAGCGGGACGTGCAGCAGCAGGTTCAGCAGGACGTGCAGCAGCAGGTGCAGCAGCAGCTATATGGTCTAGGGGTGCCAACCGAGGCAAGTCTACAGAAAAGCGTCCTCCTGGCCCATCGGGCGCAAGAACACCAGTACTGCCCGTGCCGGAGAAATGGCTAGGGCGTTCATTTGAGCCTTCTGGCACGTGGGGGACTTGGGGAGGCAAAAAGGCAGGAGGACAACGAGGAGACGGGAGGAACGGGCATTCAGCCCCTCCTTCAGCTGACGTAGCAGGAGCATCAGGGACCTCAGGGGCCTCAAATGCTGCAGGGGCATTAGAGGATTCAGAGGCCCCACATGGCTCGGGGGTCTCAGGAGCTTCAGGACGAGCACCGAGAACTAGGCGGCATTCTGGACCGCCTAGGCATGAACAGAGTGACGAACCTGAGGAAGCCCAGGAACGGGGAACGAGCAGACGATCTCCAGTTGATGGTGATGGAGGAGAAAGAGGAGCTGATGGAGTTGAACAAGAGGAGGGAGAGGAAGGAGCGGCAGCAGTAGCGCAGTCCAAAACAACTGTAGCTGCCGGTGTAGCTAAAGTGAAAGCAGCACTTGCATCTCTACGCTTAAAGGCTTCACAGGCTGTTCATCGGCCTGAACCCACCATACCTTTTTGGGTGTTCCCTGATGTCGATAACCCGCAGGTACGCAAAGCAGTACAGTACCGAAACAAGGCAGGAAGAGGGGCAATAAGGAAAACCAAACGGCAGGGGCTGTTGCACGTTCCTCCGGTTTGTTGCATTGGGCTCTGCATAGCCGTATATCGTTCACGAAGTGCTGGGAGGCGTGGAATGCAGCAAGAGAACACAAAGAAACTGCATGCACGCCTGCCAATAGTTATTTCCTAACTTGTGCTGAAGGTTTGCGCTTATCAACGTGGTTTTGTAGACGCAAGAAACCGACATGCAAATACCCCTTATGGAACAGCTTCAAGAGAACTGTTTGCGTTTTTGCAGTCTAGGAAGGAAATGAGCGAGGTTATAAAAATTATACAAGAGTCCCAGAAGACGCATCAACGCAGCGAAAGTAAGAGCGGCGGAATACGGGGACTGCTGCTGCAGTATGTACATTAAAGCCCCGTGAAAGAAACACTTTCGAGACGTACATAGAATGGCAGGGTCTCGTGTTCACATGAATCCCTTTATGGAGGAGGCGTGCAGTAATGTGAAAACAGAAGCTTGGAAGCCGTTTGTTTTTATCTGCGCAATGTACAGGGCAATGTTCAACTGTATGGAAGGGCATATTCATCGAGTTCACCGTCAAGGAATGCGTGAGACGAGACTAGTTCAAATGTGTTTTACATTTTTTGGCAGATTTGCCTCGAAGATACGGATTCTCGGTAGTTTCTGCATTGCTTTTCTCTTTTGCTGTTTATGCCTTTGTGCGATTGCTTGCAGAAAGGATGCATGGGATGGCCAGATGAGCGTGTCAGTAGGGACTACCCTATAGTGCCCTCACAATCTCACTGCTTTTTGAACAACTCTCCTCCCCGCGGACGCTGTTTCCTCCCGTATTATTTGCATGACTCGCAAGCGTGACAGTAGTTGCATTCTCTAGCCTTCTTTTTGTGCATCTGGCATCACCTCTTGAGTTTGTGAACATCATATTGTCTTTAGTTTGGATGAAAGGGCTGGCGTTCCACGCTGTGTGCTGCAGCAAATCCGACATATTGCGTCAGGCTTATCCTCATTCGTGAGCAGCGTGGTTGCGTCTTTCCTCGAAGACACGGGTGAGTGGTGGAGGGATCGCTGCATTCGTTGACTTCTGTACAAGTTGCATACCACTTCGTTTTTGGTTTTTATATTAGATAAATAGGAAAGGGTAGCACATTGGCTGTGTCGTAAGTTATTGCCTGTGGATGAACCCCTCCAGAGATTGTGGTCAGGAAATTGGAAATGTTGCAACTCGACTATTTATACTGTAATTTGTGTATCTACCTGCCTGTTCAGTTGTTTATTTGTTTTTCCGTTATTTATCGAAAGTCACGAGTGGAAATGCTGATAAAGAAAACAGGCAGCCTCTATCTGAGGGTTCATATTCATTCTCTTGAGTGCTGATGATTCTCTCTTGTGATGTTTATCTGTGTTTCTCCCTCTTCAGGTGAATGCTTGGTTGAACAAACACTGACCTTTTCGAGTGAAGTGCAGGGACTTATGATGGGTAGCGTCTCTATAACTGTCTTCGGTGAGTAGTGGTGCTTACTCAATCGAAGATGTTCTTTGCGTAATAAACGTAGTTCAACATCCTTATCATATAATGCAAAAAATGCAATATGTTCCCGGTAAATGGTTTACCGGCTATAGTCTTAGCTGTTGTGACCGATAATAGTAGATTCAAATCAGCTGATGAGAACTCACACCTGCATATAGAATGGAGCAGCAGGATGCTTCGGTAGTACAGATTTTCTTCCTTCTAGTTTCAGCGTCATTTGCAGATATTTGCTGCTTGTTTTCGTCTGCAGCACACCGCCCCCCTGTCCGGCCAACCCGCACTTCAACTATTTGAATATCGCTTCCTCAGCATTCGAAAGGAGGAGATTTAGTTACAGATTGAGGTAAGATAATCAACGCCAGAGCTTTGTTGGCTTTTTCCGGAAAGACCGCTAGAAGCGCCGCGCTACTACGGTTATTTGTCTTAATGTATGTATATACAAAATCTACAAAGTTGCACAGACATTTTGGGGGAGGAGTCTCTATTGTCGGGGGTTTAGATGTAAGTATTCTACTAGAAGCAACAACGAGGAGTGTTGATGATGCCGAATTCTCCATTCTCCGCATGCTCTGAATGCCTTCTTCAAGCTTTAATTGAAGACGATAGAGAGGGTCAGAAAATGGTTTTATACATGCAACAACTCCACAATAAAAAAAACGAATACGACTCATTCACTTTTTACCGACTGCTTCGCTGGTGCCTTTCTTTAGCATGCTCCACGAGCATGAAAGCCCCGATGCAGGCTATTTTGCAGGGATGATGTTGGGGGATATTTAATGATGATATTATTTTAAGCAGCAATCTGCTCAGCAGGTTCTTATACGAATGAAATACAGCTTTGTATTGTTTGAATGCGAAACCCAATACAGTAGACTCTGTTGGTGAAGGCGTTGATGCGGACTCTGTCGCATTCGCTGGGTCTACATTGGGGCCGCTAGTTTTTTTTTTGCCATTTCCGAGCTTGAGAGAGTGTTTGTCTATTGAAATGGTGTGGCAAAGGGAGCATGCAACTTCAGAATATAGTCTGTGTGTGCATGGACACTGTATATGGAATGTTGCTGCTTTAAACACATTATTCCTTCAAGGGTCAACGCAGCTGCATCCACGCATCGTGTTTGCATCTGTTTCTGAAGTTTGAGTGTCATCTTGAGAATACAGCAGAAAGAACGACAGCATACATGTACGTGTGCACGTTGTTTGGAGAGAAAACCAGACCTTGTGCTGTTGCTGGGGTGGGTTATGCTGCTCAGTTGCTGTTATTTGAATGGAATGAATGTACGATTTGTGAGGGGATTTAAACATAAACGAAGAAGAAACTCCTTGTTTCCGGTTGTTTCCGCTTGTCCATGGAGGGGAACCTAAGTGAAAAACCCTAAACCCTAAAACCTGAATAATGACTTAACAGGAGTCGGTGAAGTAGTATGTGATACAACAGGGTATTGGTTTTGCTGAGAAATGCACAAGACCGTTGTGTGGGTCCCGAAATGTTTGCTGTTTTACTCTATATACAGTATATTGTTTGCGCAGTATGTGCTTTCAGAGCTTGAGGGGGGCTCCTATTTTTGTTCGATTTGTACGTACTTCAGCTTCGATTGCTATATTCTATTTTCTGCAGCATCTTTCTGTAATGTTTAGCGGCGCTGCGGTGTATGCGGAGCTCGTGGGCTCTGCATACATCACAGCAACGCAGTTGCTGCATCGACCAACAATACTAAACCGCAGTAAGTGCGGATGCGCGAAGGCTACAGGCTTCCAATGCTGCCACAACTAAATTCTATCTCTGTTGTATAGTGAAGTCGTAGGGCAAAACGGAATATCATCGGCCCCTAAGGTAGTGCATGCACTGTCAACGACAGTCACACTCGCATGCAGCAGCAGAACCTAGATAATGTAGATTGAGAACAACATAAGGAGGGCTATTCCTCTGCGGTGCCCACATGAATGCATGCATTCAAGCATATACAGCTGTTGCTGTTGTACCTTGTTCGCTACATGAGGTGTCGGGACACCAAATGCCCTACTGCCAACGCAATAGCAGATAGGAAACCTTAAGTTCTGAGGTGTACAGGGAGCTGAGGCCTCTCAACTGTATAGACGGCCACACCTCTGAAGAGTATAGGACACAGAGGCTGCCCAAGTGTACAGGGAGCTCCTGCCTCAGGGTTTATGTTGCTTGCTAGCGGAGCATCAGCCCAGGCTGTCGTCTGTATAATTATTTTTAATGAAAATTGTTTATCTCCTCTTCTTCCCATGAACAGACGGTAGAGAGACAGTATATTTTGTCTCCTTTGGGGGGGCCTGCTTTTACCTTTGTTCTGGCCTGTGCATGCAGCGTTGCTTGTGTTGTGTCGATTGGAGATAGCCGCTTTAATGGTAACTATTGTTTTTCTCTGTTGCTGCAGCTGTTAGGCCCTTTCATTGTCTAGCAGCTGTGTTGTGCTTGCCATTTCTTTCTTTATCTGTCTCTCTCTTTAACACTACTCATTCCTCTGCTCCACTGTCTGTCCCCCCTCAGCTATCATTTGCTCTGTCCTTTACTGTCTCCTGTTAAAGACATCGTTAGAGAACACTATCTGTCTCCTTCTGTCCCTGTCTCTACGTGTCTCCTCGTGTGTCTGTCTCTGTTTGTCTCCTGCTATTTCTCTCTCTAGCAGTCTCCTGTGTTTCCGTGTGTCTCTGTCTCTCCGTCTCCTCCTCTGTCTCTCTCTGTCACAGCCGTTGCCACCAGTTGTCTCTTCCTACACCCCGTTTGTCTCCTTTTGTCTCCCTCTATCTGTTTATTGTTTGGTCTCTATCTGTCTCTCTCCCTGTCTCTCTTTCCTTTCCTGTCTCCGTTTGTGTGTGTCTCCCTCTATTTGCTTCTTTCTGCCTATGTATCTGCCTCTCCCTGTCTCCTTTTGTGTATATAAGTGTCTCCTTTCATCGTTCTGCCTGTCTCCATAAGGCAGCCACTTTTTAGGCGTTCCGCGGCTAGCGAGAGAGTGTCTCCTCCGGAGATCGTCTCCTCTTGGGATCGCGTGCTCTGGGGATCGTCCCCATTGGGGATCGTCTCCACTGGAGATCGTCTCAACTCAATATCGGCTGCTCCGGGGGTCGTCTCCCTCTGGGATCGTCTCCTTCGGGGATCGTCTCCTCCCCAGCTCTGTTACAGTTGATGTTTCTGTAGCTGTATGTATGAGGAGACAGCTCGCTGTGTATATACAGAGGGAGGAGCGCGAGACAAATAAATAAATAACTACACATTATCAAATAAATAAACAAAAACAAATAAATAAATATTAAATAAATAATAAATAAACAATATATATATATATATATGTATATATATATATACACTTCTAACATACATACAGCTCGTTGCATGCAACGAGTGAAGACAGCCAGAGCAGCAAAATGATGTATAATTTTCATCATTGTTTATCTATTTTGTTATTTTATAAATAAATATAATTAAATATATAATTTAATAATTTATTATTATATATATTATTATATATAATATACTTTCATTCTCCTACTTACAGCTGCTGCTGGCTTGACAGCTGACACGCATATAGTATCTCTTTCTTTCATACTTATACACTCTGAGGTGTATAGTGAGCTACTTTATATTGCTGCTGCTGCTGCTGCTGCTGCTGCTGCTGTTCCAGAAGTACGAGCACAAACACTGCTACTGCTGCTGCTACTGTGGCTGTAGCTGACTCCTGAAATAGCTGCTGCTCTCACAGCTGCTCCTGCTGCTGTGGCTCTTGCTGCTTCACTTGCTGCTACTGCTGCTGCTGCTGCTGCCTTTGAGATGATCGGATGTTTCCTCTGTCTCCCGGCTTCACTGGGCCGCCGCTGAGCAGCGGGCCGACCCCAGCTGTCTCCCCGGCGGCTGCTGACGGCAGCAGCAGCAGCAGCAGCAGCAGCAGCAACAACAACATCACAACGACCAGCAACAGCAACAACAACAGCAATAGCAGCAGCAGCAGCAGCAGCAACTGTGTGAGTGGCGCCTCTACGTTGCGTTTAACTGTTGGCGGCCTCAGCGAAGGAGGGTTAGTTACACTCCTCACCCCCGACTGTCAAACCTTCTCTCTCCCAGCCTCTCTCATACCCGGTAAAACCCTAAACCCTAAACCCTAAACCCTAATGTATAAACCCTAAACTATAGACACTTCACACGAGCATCTAAACCCTAAAACCTAAACCCTAAACCCTAAACCCTAAATTGTGCGGCCTAATCACTAAACCCTAAACCCTAAATTCTAAACCCTATTCCTTCAACCCTAAACCCTAATCCTTAAACCCTAAACCCTAATCCTTAAAACACTTCATCGCATAAACTATTGATGATAGCTGGGAGGCTGCTCAGCTTCTCGCTGCTGCTCGTCCTGCTGTTGCTGCTGCTGTTGCTGCTGCTGTTGCTGCTGCTGAAGCATGTAATTGTTTGAATATTTGGGGTGTATGTACACCTCAGGCCCCCTAGAAGTTGGGAGTATAGTTAGTGTTTCGCTGCAGCGAAGTATCTTCGAGGAGGCGAGGAGACGGCGGGCGGTGTTGCAGGTAGCTGGGGGCAGCTGTATATACACCTCAAGGCTGTCTTGTGTTTGTTAAATATACTGTATATATATATATATATATACTTGTGTTTATGTTTATCTTTGTTGCTGCTGCTGCGGATAGAGCTGTTGTTGTTGTTGCTGCTGCTGCTGCTGCTGAGGTATTTTGTACTGATGTAGCTGCAGCAGCAAGCTGCAGCAGCAACTCCTCATGCTGCTTTGGCTTCTTCGGGTGTATCTGTACCTGCTGCTGCTGCTGTTGCTGCTGCTGCTGCTGCTACTGCTGCTTTGTTTTTGCTCGGGTGCATCTGTATCTATAGATGCTGTAGCAGCAGCTGCTGCTACAGCTTTCTTTTGTTTGAGTGTATCTGCATCTGCAGCTACTGCAGCAGCAGCAGCTGCTGCTGCTGCTTTGTTTTGTTGGGGTGTATGTGCAGCTTCAGGAAGATATCTTGGAGAATATTCAAAATATCGAGGCAGAGGGGCCCCGCCGGCTGGTCGACCCCTTGCTGCTGCTGCCCTCTAAAGAGCAGCAGCAACAGCAACAGCAGCAGCAGCAGCAGCAGCAGCAACAGCAACAGCAGCAGCTGCAGCAACAACAACAGCAGCAACAGCAATCACAAAAGCAACACCAGCAACAACAGCAGCAACAACACCAGCAACAAGAGCAGCTAGAGCAGCAGCTAGGACAATACCAGCAGCACCAGCAGCAGCAACAGCAGCTACAGCAACAACCGCAGCAACAACAACAGTAGCGGCTGCAGCAACACCAGCAGCTGCAGCGACAGCCGCAACGCCAGCAGCAACACCACCTCCAGCAGCAACAGCAGCAGCAGCAGCACGCGGGGCAGAGCGGGGTGTCCCCGCCGTCTAGTGAGTCTTTAACTGCTGCTGCTGTATCCACACAGTAAAAAGCAGCAGCTGCTGCAAGAAGAGCAGCAGCAGCAGGAGCCGCAGCAGCAGCAGGAGCCGCAGCAGCAGCTACACGATTAGAAGCTGTATTGCAGTGTCTGTACAGCTGGTATATTACCCCTAGCCAGAAGTGAGAATGCAGGAGAAAGATACACCTTCGGCAGCAGCAGCAGCAGCAGAAGCAGCAGCAACAGCAGAAGCTGCTGCTGCTGCTGCTGCTGCAGCAGATGAGGCCTGGGCCGATCTGTGTCTCCTTCCCCCCATAAACTTCGTTGAAGTGCTGCAAGGGCAGCAACTCCCACCTTACGACACAAGCAGCATCAGCAACAGCATCAGCAGCAGCATCAGCAGCATCATTAGCAGCAGCAGCAGCAGCAGCAGCAGCAACGAGGTGTATATACTTCTGAGTGTAGACTTGGACCGCCCTAGACAGGAGGTGTCTCCACAGCAGCAGGACGATGGGTCTTCGTCTCCTGTCTCCGAGTCTCCATCAGAGCAACGGCAGCAACAGCAGCAGCAGCAACAGCAGCAGCAGCAGCAGCAGCAGCAGACAGGAGGAGCAAACCCACCTCGAGGCTGCCTCTACAAACTGGAGGAGCTGTACGTTTGTCGGCCTTGCAGGAGAATCCTCTCGCCGCTGCAGGTAGGCAAGGGTTTAGGGTTTAGGGTTTAGGGTTTAGGGTTTAGGGTTTAGGGT
>CAJFCY010000364.1:0-16776 GCA_904066265.1 Eimeria zaria
GTTGTTGGGGTTGTGGGGCGGGGGCACGAGCTGATAGAAAGGAGACAGGTGAGTTAAAGGAGACATTCTGGGGCATTCTAACTGACCTGTTTCCCCTCATATATGTTAACACCTCTTCTCCCAATGCTGATGTATGTAATGCTACACCAGGAGACACTACAGACCCAGCAGCAGCACCAGCAGCAGCAGCAGCAACTGCTGCTGATGGAGACAATGAGAATACTGATGCAGATGGGGTTAATGAATAAGATGAAGAAGATGAGGTTGTTGCTGTTGTATTGTATTGGCGTGTTGTTGTACCTGTACTCCAACTGTTACTCAATGCAAATACACATGCTGCAGATATAAATAATATATTTAATAAAAACACTAACCAACGTATTTCTAAACGAGAAGCAACCTATAACACACACACACACACACACACAGATATATATATATATATATATATATATATATATATATATATATACAAGACAGAGAACTGCACGCTAAAAAAGGATGAAATAATGGCAAGCCTGTCCGCGGTGTTTAGCCTTGGTGTTGGTTGTGGCAAGGCGAATTTAACAGGGTTGTGGAGCGCGCACGGCTAAGGTAAATCACGTTCTGCCCTTAGGCTGAATTGAGTCATATATCGTAAACAAAAGAAGTCCTACGCTGAGACAATGCAAAAACATGCGCCCTAGTCACGTGGGCGTTCAGCCGCAAAGACGCGCCCAGACGCAAAACACCCCAAAAGGAACACTGTGTACCGCTTACTCGCCGGGATACTGCCACTGAGATGAAGAGGAGTAAATTACGGCAGTGCAATACTTAGGTTCGACAAATACTTATGCATAAATGATAGATGCTGGCTTCTTGACGTGGCAGAGGAACTTCCAACAAGTGGTTATACGCTTCCAAACGTTACTCTGTGCTGTAGGCGCATGCATCTGTAGGCGCAGTCGCCGGGTAAAAAATAAAGAGTGTATTTGCTCTTCCGTATTCCCTCTGAGGATGTAATTATCAGAGGTGAGCTCACCGTGTTTGTCTGCTGTTCATCCACCGTAGCAATTTGATTTTCTGTGCGTGCACAACAGGCTACACTGCAAGCATAACTGCAGGCTCTTCCACGGCAAGGAGAATACTCCAGCTCTCTGCGGGGTGTTCATGGCAAGTACGGTCTTTCCCTGAAGTGCTTTACAAAACCATGCTGTGGTGGCTTATGCATACTGGGCACAAAAATATAACCTAAGGGAACGCGCTGACCAGACAGTAGACAGTCCAAGACCCTAGTTAGTGCAGAGCAAACTCACACATGTGTGAGAGCAACTGCAAATTATCGTTTGCAAAAGGCTTTTCCCTCCTGCGGCTCTATCTTCTTCCAACACATCTGCGGTAGTGCGAAGTGTGCAAGCATGTGTGCATCTGCGAGCGCCGAACTCTGGTTGCGGACAGCCACGCCCAGCGTCAGCGCAGATGCCGGTCATTCAGTGTATACCGGAAAAGGCCAAAAACGTGCACCGAAGGAGTACTCTGCCTTACTATTTCTTCTCTCCCCAGACCGGTGGATAACAGGCCAGCTTAGCGACGATTTGGGGCAAACTGTACAAACATCCCTTTAGTGGATTGAACGTGACCGCCTGCGTCCTGGTGGTTCGTGTTATGGTCGATATAGCGTTTAGGGTTTATAGGGTTAAAGAATCCACCGACGTGTGCATTTGTTTTATTACACGCTCTCATAAAAAATATCCACCAGTTATATGGACGATTAAACGCGGGTTGGAACGACGAAATACGCCTGCTGCCCATGTACTTTTTCGGGTACTCGTGTGCGCTGTCCGCGTTCTGTGTGAGGGATTCGGTAGTGACGATATGTTTTCCCTTCTACTGAGCGAGGTGCCTTTCCAACTGACAGTGAGTTGACGGATAACAGCAGAATTTCGACTGAACAGCGCGACGGCCAGATAAGTGTGAAACACCATTTCATCATGCGTCAAGAACGCCAACCCAGTTGCCATAACCATTCCCTCTGCAAGGCAAGTCAGGTACCCTTGGCTTGTGCAATATATTAACCTTTTGCTTCTCTCGTACTGCGTGCATGGCGCGCGCCTGTTAGATACCGAAAGTCCTTTCTCGCCCACATGCTGTGAGAGGGCATACTGCTTCCGTTGGCACTTTCATATGCCTTCGAGCCCCAATTTAAAACGCATCCGACACGCCAGTACAACTGGAGCTATTGGAGAGCCCACGTTCGGACTGTGGTGCGTTTAGCACGCATTTACTACTTCTTATAGAATTATTTGAGGAAGCCCCGAAAGGGCCCTCTAGCCCAACGGTTTGTCTTTGGCGTAAACCCGTACCATGTGTAGCGTACTGCATTCGAAAGACACAGCCCCCCAAAATTTAATTTCTGTATGGGTAGAATCGTGTGCATACACTGTACTGCTCCTGAAATTCTTAGGTTTAAGCAACTTTGTTCCAGCAACAGTGCTCGAACAAAATTGGCGCGCGTTCAATTTGGCTTCACGCTGTCCTGTGCAATGCTGTTCGTGCATAAGTGAGCGAATTACTCTGCCCATACAATGTGACGCAACGCTGCAGTAACTCGTGTGGTCCAGCGGTTGAACTACTATAAGGAGGTGTCGGCTAGGCAGCAATATTTGCCCTCATATATCATTGGTAGGTAGTCTGCACCTCAACAGATAGAAGTGACTGTATGCTCAAGGAGCCACGGAAGCTGATCCATAGAAAGGCAATGCCCTTGTCCAAAGTGCGCCGCGGTAGAGACTACTTCTCTCTGGGTTTGGTTTAGCTAGCACTTATTCCCCTCCGGCTTCTTTAGCTCCGTTAACAGGCCGGGCGCGTCGTTGAACTGATGGTTTGTTGATGGGACAGCTTAATGGGCAAGTAATGGCATGTCTGTCCTTCAACGCCAACTTGTTCAATGCAATGTTGGACCTATCATTCTTTGTCGTATAACGGTTTTGCGATCTTCCAAGCAACCTCCCTCCTTAGGAATCAATATCTGTGTTGATAACCGTTAGTTTCTTGCCTCTACCACTTGCGGGGTGCCACTGTGCTATAGTACCAAGTAGACTGCGGGAGAATTAGCTGCGGAAGAATTTTAAACTAGGGCACACTAGAATGTTTTAATGCCACGCTCCACGCTCGCACTAGCGCTGTCGTATATAAAACGTCGCCTTATATATACTAATGGCGGACTAGGCCTGAGCATCAATCTTCTCAATGAGAATTGCTGAAGGAAAAACAACCAAACTGAGTCGAGATACCTTGGGACCAGTGAATGGTAGAATATAGGAAGAGCACAGGAGTATTGATTTTTAGACGGCTACTCGCGGGATGGTTGGATGGTGTGCATGCAACAAAAAGCTAACTGGAGAAAGCAACGCTGCTGAGAATAAGACAAAGCATGAGCTAGTAGGGACGAAGAATACAGGGATATTGATATACGCTTGCCAGCAATAGGAAACGATACAGTGCCGATGCATTCATACCAGAATAGCCCGGGGAATAGTAATTGACCACTTCCGGCGGATAAAGATTGCAGACACTTTGAATGTAGTCGAGGACTTCTGACGCAGCTTCTGTCTCTCGTATTTTCTAGAGAAAATGAGGAGCAAACAGACGCCACAGTAGTCACAGAGCAAATCGAATATCGCCACTGTCCTTGCAAACTTAGTGCAAGATATACCGTTGGACGATTCACTGCTGCAAATCACAGCTTCAGCCAGTCTTCAAACAACTCCGTCAAAGACGTTCTGCGATCAATTAGGTCCTGATATCCTTTGACGTACCAGTAATGTTTCCAGTGCACCGGTTTGTACAAAAGCCCTTCGTGCCTTTGGATCATTCGGCAAGACTTTGGCAAATTGTTGGACAATGCATCTGAAAAAACCCAAACAGCAGGGCAGAATATTACCGTACATTTGAAGACGCACAGCGAATAACGTATCCGGGATACTATATCCGGAGAAGCGGTAACCAGGTAGAATGTCTTTCCAAACATATCTTGCTGCAAACAAACTTCTTTACTCCGGTCAAAAATGGAAAACAACCGGAGAGAGCGTGAGCGGAAAAATTCATTGAACAAATCAAGAAGTCTCGGTCGGCGTTCTGCCGGGACCGATCAGTAACAGGACCTGCTAAATCATCAGCACTGCAGCAGTGACAGACTTACTTGAGTATGGATGGCGGTGCTTCGCCGAGCAGGGTTTCAAGCGCTGTCAAATGAGTGCACATCTGTATTATATTCTGAAGCAGCACGAAAAAATTTCAACAATGTCTAGCAAGACCGTTTGAAAAAACAGCTTCCATGCAAGATCAGGTAATACTACCAGCAGTGATTCCGGTGAGGGAGAGCTACCACGGCCAACGCACTTTGAGCGCCCTCTTTGCCTTCGCTTTCAGCTCGTCGGAAGACTCAGGAGCAAGGAACGCAGATAATAGTCTACAGAGCGCAACATAAAGTTCGCAAAACTCGTCATCAACAAGGTGATAAGGGGTGCAGCACCAACGTGCTGGCATTGCCAAATATGAAATGCACTATTCTAGCAAATAGGGAGTAAGTCATGGAGCCTTATTCACAGGCATTCTAGTCCTAAATACAACACATACAGTCTGAGAATATCTGCTTCTGCAACAGCCATGGCATGGTCTGGAGTATGCCGCCCGAGCTGGCCCACCGCCCTGAATGAAGCATGCGCATTGCTGTTCACTTCACGCCTGCTTGTTGTCTCCGCGTTAAGATTTGGATCAACTATTCACTATCTATTCCGTCTCGAAGTCAGTGAGAGTGAAATGACCATTAATAACACAGCTTCCCCAGTTGTGCGTGAAAAAATATTCTGCTACACCTGAAAGAAAATTCGCTAAGAGGATACGCAGCATAAAACTGTCATTACTAGAATTCTGCCCATTTTCACATCTGAATGCAAAGCAAGTGAATATACCAGGCAGCAGCTGCCTTCGCATGGTCTTCTGTCTCCGTCTCTAGTGCACTTTTTAAAGGAGGTATACCTGAGGAAAATTCAGCGTTAGAGAGGGTCAGTACAGCCGCAAATTTTCCGTACACGACGGCTCTGCAGTGCCACGAAAGGCTTGTAAAGCGCTTCTGGAAGCCGGAGCAGAGAGCAAAGTAGTGCAATAGTAGGCAGACGAGTGAGCGTAAAAACCAAAAGCAATTGAATTGCAAGAGCAAGGCAGACAGGAAAGTAAGCATACCGGGCGCAGTAGACATTGCAACGGCCGTACCTTTCTGAACAATTATCGCCAGTGCCAATGTTTCTGTAAAAGCACCTATGTATCCTAGCGCCAAAATCCCAGCAACTCTGTGCGCAGGCAGACAGGAACGATGAAACACAGTAGCGTGTATCATCCAAGTCACCTAGCGTTGTGCTAATACCGGGCGTTGACGCCATCATTAACACGGTGAAGAGCATAAACAAAGAGTGGTTGCATAAGCAGAATAATGCCGCTCAACGTGTGCTATGGAATATATCGACGGTCTTAAAAGGGTGTAAGAATTGTTTGTTGTCTGCATACCGAGTTGGCCCTGTTGTTTCCTGTATCAAATCAATCAGTGCTGCTATGGCTCCTGAAATGGAATACCAAAAACGTCCACATACGCTGAATTGTACTTGACTTCCGTCTTCGCAGCCTAGCCCTACGGTTGAATGTGTCGTTCTGCATGCTCAGTTCATCTGGATTTCAGTCTCTGTGACTGGTGAATTTATCTATTTGCCATTATTCAAACACAACAGCCGTTGACCCCCACCCGCGTTGGCAGCAAAGAGTGCTAGTTGGGGCGTATGCTTGACTATCTCTCTCACGCAGATGGCAGCATTTTTTCTGAGCGACGACACTTGCAGCATATGGTCCATGCAAACATGCCGGGGCCCGTTGTAAAACCTGCTTCGGGAAGTCGCAACTAGCCTACTTGCATTGCTGCCAGCAGCACCGAAAAGGTGTTCCGCTAGCTTCCGTTACTCGAAGGAGCTTGCGACGCGTTTCGTACTTACCGAACCATATCATCTGGGTCTTTCAAGCAATGCAATGTTTTGGGTAAAGCCTCCGCCTCTACAACAGCCTGATGTACAACACATAATGGAAGGCAAAGTAATAGGACGTGGTAGACAGCAGACGTGGGGCAATACACTGGAGTCCCGAATGTTCTCGGCAGGAAGCCTGTGGCCTCCTATTCACTTCTATGGTATTCACACGGTGGCCTGACCTCAGCAAATTCCACAGAGTGGGTGGCAATGCGGGAGAGACACCAGCAAATCTGCAGAGAAGGAAGGCAAAAAAAGGAACCGCACCACATATGCCGTCGACTTGAAAGGCCAGCAAGGCAATTATATACAGCCAGTATAGGCACCTGGGAAAAAGACTGGATATGTCCAAACCTTGAAAAATGAGTGTCAACAGAGTGCATATGCAGTTCATGTAAAGCAGGCAACAAGATGTATGTCTGCGTTTTGCACAACAACCGTGGAAACATGCAAACACGAATTCAGTATTTTGCAGCAAACGGAGCAAAAGAGGAGAGTTGTCAGTTGCAATCGGGTGAAACAGTGAGCATAAAGCCTTGCCTGCCGCCGGACGACTGCGTCTGTGCTGCCCAACTGTTTCGATAGAAGAGGCACGGCGCCGGCATCACACACAACCTGAGGAGGAAGAAAACTCGTTACAACAGCATTATTTGCTTAGCTGAGCTTGCACATTTGCACTTGCCAGCGCCCCTCCTAGCTGTATCATTTTCTGTTCCTTTTATACACTTCTTGCAATTTTGCACTTACTGGCTCACCTGTGCCAGTTCTTGTGAATGTTTGGCTATATCTCCAAGTGCTGCTGCTGCACTTCTCTTGATATTTATCTCTGGTTCTTGAATACACAGGACAAGAAGTGGGACAGTCCCAGCAGCGACTACCGAGGACGCCAGTGACTCAGAATGGCGAGCAATGCAGCCTGAGAACCGAATACCAATAAAAGTATCAAAGGCGCAAGTCTACTGTAGTCTGCGCGGTCTTTCAGACACTTTCAGGACATAGGATAGGCTACGAAAAATCACGGCGATCACAAGTATGCTGTTTGAGGAGTAGAGCTTTTCCCTGCCTATTGCAGACGCGGCTGCATCCTTCACTTGTGGGTCGAATGCTTCCAGGCATTGCGATAGTGCTGCCAGCGCCCCACTGTCTACCACCGCCTGAATATATGCAAACAACCTGCACTAGCATTTGAGTACGCATCAAGGCACTCTTGAATAAGGGGTCAATCAATCTATGCATATTGCACAGTCCGGCGGCTATGGAATAACTACACGTACCCGCCTACTCGAGCACTGATGGGTAAAGCTCTGATACTAATAGGAGTTTCTTCTGCGGCTAAAGGGTACTCAGATTACAGCTGTCAGTGGACAACTACTGTCATCTACCGCCAATGATGGCATCACATAGAAATGGCATTCATTACATTTTAGCGAGCGTCCCTAATTACCTGCGCTAGTTCAGCTGAATGCTTTGCGATCGACCGCATCACAAACGCAGCGGATCTCCTGTAGAATCGCTGAGGCAACAAAAGGGAGCAATATATAGGTACGATGACAGCAATAATTCTAACAATCGCCCGAATTATCTAGGGCATATGGTCCTTTTTCTGTAACTGTGAGGCTGCCAATCCGTATTCGCATTCCTTTCAGAGCACGTACTGCTTCCAACTTTCTACACTAGCCAAACCTTCGGATCACACTTCACTATTGGTTGGTGATGAATGTCCGAGATGAGGTGTGAATACAAAAGGTACAGAACGGAAAAGGCACGGAATCACTGGGGAAAAGCAGAACTGGGTAAGGAATTCAGGCTTCCTCCGAAAATCACGAAAATCACGAAGCCCACATTCTGTTCTGCAACGGAAGCAACTAAGTGGGGCAGGATCTCTTCATTGACGCATTCTCTCGCGGCCTCTTCGCTGTGTCCGGCAAGCCTTCCCACAGCAACCGCTGCGGTTTGCTGGATTCCTGGTATGGAATCAAGCAGTAGCGGCCTTAACAGCCGCAAAGCCCCTGAAAAGTTCAAGGCACGCACGAAGGAGCTCTTGGTATGAGCAACGGCAGCTAGATAATTATTATGTTGAGTTGCATTGCCCGCCAATTTGAAGGCTTGCACTTGTCACAGTCATTGGGCCCGAATTGAGTCATGGGGATATGGTAACAGCATTCCCTTCTTATTGATGGTTTGCATGCTTTTCCTTGCCTTTTTACATAGCTTACCGGCGGCGCGCAGTCCGTCGATATTCTGTGGCCTTTGAGTGAGATCAGCTAAAGTTTGCACAAAGTGGGATCTTGCCCTCTGAAACTCCTCAAATACCTGACTGATTGTTCGGCTCATTCTATCAAGCAAACAGAAAAAAGCAGCCTAAAAAATCATTGAGAGCATGCATCACCGAAGTTCTCAAGCTTAACGCAAAGAGAAACACGTAGTGCTACCTGATAGTTATATATATATATATATATATATATATATATATATATATATGGTCGGGTTACGCTCTAAATGAAGTTCACGACAGGAGGGCGACGTAGCAGCGTACGTGTTGCGGCCTTATTGAATGATGGGAGTTTGTATCTTTGAGATACTTTAAGTATATTGGCCTCTTCGCGTGCTAAACAGCCCTACGACCGCAGTGGCTGCCACTTCTGCTTTATTCTCAACAAAAGCCGCGATTCGGTAGCTTAAGCCTACTTCCGAGGCTACAGCCTTAGAGCCCCATGCCCCTTAATTACACACTATACAGATGTAGAGCCGGGCCTAATGAATGACAGTAGGATCAAAAGCTGTAAAGATTGTGCCTTTGGAACTGTGGTGACTCTGGCAACAGCAAAGACGAATGGCTGGCAGAAGAACCGCCACTTGCCCAAAAAAAATGACTCAAAGTACGTTGAGCCGTCAGCTCCAGGTACCCCTCTCTGGCTCAGAAGCAATTTGGTCCTGGTTTCCAGTATTCTGTCTACTGCGTCTATCGTATTCTCTAGGGATAGGACGCAACTTAGGTCCAGGACCCAAGCGGCCACATGAACACCTCTGTCCCGGTGTAGGAATCGTCTCAAACCTGCTCGTTTGCGTCGCGCAATGAAGCAAAAGCATTTTAATTCTGAGCCTGTAAATGAAAATATTTTCGGATGAAGATATGGGGCCCGCGCTCCCGTACGGCTTAACTGTCTGCCGTTCAGGGCCCTATTACTTGGGGCTTTGGGGCTTGGGGCCGCGAGGGCTGAGAGAGCGGGTGACAGTCTTGTCAGCTTGGAAGAATGGTTTTATAGGTATGCTGGGATTGTGCCAGTGCTAACTAGTTGAATTACAAGAGGCTTTTGCGACAGCGCCTTCAGAGTTGCTCCCATATACAGTGGATATAAAAACCAAATTTAAAACAGTTTATGTAAAGTGGAAGACGCGCCGAATCTCTTGTTTATTTACGGACCAATCGACTCTATTTAGAAGGACAGCTGTTGTCACAAATCGAATATAATACTTAGTATCGATATTTGGTACAGGCGTTTGACCTACTGTCCAGCCGTTAGGGGTCCTGTGCAGCTGTCAGAGAACGAGGCTGGTGTGCAGAGGATTGTGGAAAAGCTATTGCACTTTTTTTTACAAGACAAGCATAATACCACCATTGCCATTCCGCCTTTAGTGCATGCACTGCCACTGTATACGCCTATTAAAGAGTTGCCTATGTCTCGCTTGTCAGCATGCGCTAGGGCAGAAATAAATGCACAGACAGCAAGCAAACCACGCTGCATTCACCCGCTCCCCTCTTCCCAAGAAGCGCGCACCTCCTTGTTCCGCTCTGCTTAATTAGAGGTAGGTGCACAGAATGAGACGAACGATATCGTGATGGTGGCCAGCACAACAAACACAGATGAAAACGAACCTGGCGAGAACGAAACAGCGAACGGCATCTTCTGGTGGTACATGTTTTTGGTCCTACTGCAGTTATAACGACAGCGCCTTGCTCTGTTATCAGTTACTGCTACTCTCTAGCCTGTCCAGCTGCTGGGAGATTGTGATTCGCACTTTCCACGATGGGCCGTTGGCTGTTAGCTAGTGGAACGAGACTCCCCCATCATTTTCGAGGACTCTCACTTTACGAAATCGAGTCAAAGTACTTAAAACACTTGTTTCCAAAGGCAGATGACATCTCCAGGCCCCAGGCGGCCTGTGCCTGGCGACTTTATTGCCCCTCACCCAAAGAAAGGAGACATCCTGCCGTGAGTTGCAACGCACCTCACCGAAACTCGTGATGCGCGGCAGCACTGCACAAGATCTTAACTAACCCCGATTTGCTGCATTTGCTAACGCTGTAGGCAATTGTTAGACACTTACTTGTCCCTTACTCCACATGGTGCTGACAGGTCGGCGGCGGCGTGGGCACTGATCATGTAAGGCGTTGTACGCCGTGTGCTTTAGTTGATACTGGCATCCCAGACGGGACACAAATTTTGTAAATGTTCACAAGTGGGCTACATGACAGCAATCCACGCCCCACGATAGCCCCTCAAATGGGGTATCCTATTGCCAAACAAGAAAGAAAAATTAAGTGTTCGTCGCTGGCAGAGCCCACCAAACGGTAGGAGGGGAGCATACCGCGGCGGGAAAATAACTGAATGAGGATAATACACAGAGGTAATTCCACGGGCCTCTATATTCCCGTGGCTGAGCAACTACAGGTAGAAGGTTGTAGACTGCCCAAGTTTACGCTGTGGTCGTACTCCACACCACAGCGTAAACTTAGACAGCGCAGAAACAAAAGCAAACGGCGTCCCCATGTTCTCCATAATTTTCCTTTAGCCCTCAGCCATCTGGAGCCAAACACTTTTGTCGCGCACCTAGCGATTTGACGTAGTAAACTCGCTTCCCGCCGTCTGTGCAGCATGGCACGCGTATGGGCGATCTTAGTCTCTGCCACTTATTATTTCCTCCAATGGCAATGCTCTTGTTTTCTGGGTAGTGTTCGAGGCAAGTACGGTGGTTCGCTTCAGCGAACCACCGTACTTGCCTCGAACACTATTGCGTAACAAAGTGTCTTAGTGGCAAGTCGCCTGGACAGTGTGTCAGAGACCATATGGATGATGCCCTCGATATCCTGGTCTAGGCTTAAAGTCCCAGTACATGAGACGGCAAAGTCACAAAACTACCTATCAACTCTTCAGTAGGTGTGTGAGGAGAATGATATTCACATGGAGGACGCTTCACCTTTCAACCAGATCGTCATTAGTTGTCCTTAATCTGGTTGAAAGGTGAAACGTCCTCCATGTGAATAAGGCCGGCGATTCATGAACCCCTAGCGGGCCTCGTAGTGTAGTGCGCTCAACGGACTCCCTGCTGCTACCATTTGTCCAAGTACTTCACTGCTAAACGTATTCCACTAAATAACCTAGAAATGCAGTAAACACACATAATTAGTCTCCTCAAGACCCTTACAGACTGCTTAAACTCCTAGCCAGTTGGACGTATTTCTTGGGAAAATGCCCTACGTTAATGTTAGTATTGTGTTATATCGTTTCCTTTCACAGAACGACAGCTAGAGATTCACAAGGTGAACCGTTGTCGTGCCTTTATTTGAAGCCCCGAACCCTAAACACTAAACCCTGAACCCTAAGCATGCACTGCGTGGCAGCTCCGCTGCCTACGCACGGAGAGACGTGGCGGCCAAGCACGTTTTGCAACGCGCCTCGTCGCAACTCATGCCGTAGTGGACAGGCACTACAATGGAGGAAGTGAAACCTCTAGTGGCCCAGCTAGCTGAAAGAGTACAAATACAATACCAGTAGAGGTAAATTTGTATTAAATTGGATAGAAAATTAGGATGGCCAAGTCAACAATGCTCGGCAGCTGCACAAAGTTGGGGCTGGCCGTGAGGCTGTTGCTGAGGTTGAGGCACTAACTCACTGCGGAGTCAAAGAGGGGATATTTTATTCTTGGCTCTCCTTTTTAAGACCATTGGACTCGAATATGTTTTGAAGACTACGATTTCGTTATGTAGGACCTTTAGAAAATACAAGCTGAGTTCAGTGTATAGACGTAGATTGTGCATTCTATGAGCTATTCATGAGAGTCATACGCAGTAGCAACAGATTACGGTGTTCACTGCACGTTCTGCACTGCAGCCCCACGCTGTAACACATCTGAGTCACCTTGTGCTGTATGCTCTAACTCTCTAGGCAATTGTAAGGCACTTCCTTGTCCCTTAGTAGGTAGTCTCCGCACCAGTCGGGGTATATGCCTCAACTGCATCTAGGGAACGCTATAGCTGCCCCCCCCTCTCCTTCAAAAGGCACACGCCCTTGTGCGCACTGAAGAGAAAGATGGAGGGGACAGCAGGGAAGAAGATGAAGAGAAGGAAAAGGAAAGGGAAGGGGAGCGTCCAACGGCGCTCTATTGCTAGAAGAGTGTCACTGTCGACTCCCGGCTCAAGTGGCTGCCGTCCCAGTGGCGTGGTTACTGGTCTGAGGCAGCAGCCTGGAGTACAGGGAGGGTTAAGGAGCCGCTTTTTGTAGCAGGCATCCTCATGCAGTGGTCATTTAGGGGTGAGCCACCCCCCGTGCACTGGTCCAGTGGGCACGTCTATGAGGGTCTGCCCCAGCACCAAATGCTGGCCCCAACCGCAAAGGGTGAAATATGGGAATGCTGTCGGCCGCGGCGGCGAGCCAGCTATAATAGGAATGGAGAAAGTGAAATACCTAAGAGAGAAAAGTAGAGCAATAAACCCCGTAGGGGAAATGAACGTTCACCACTCTTATTATTGAAATTATAAGCACGTCAGGAAAAAAAACAGGGCCTAAGCTGTCAGGCACACATCCGTGCCTGCCATTTTTTCTGTTGAGTTGAGGGCGGTCTGCATGTAGTATTTGGGTAGAGACTTACGAAGGTGCTCCAAAGAAACCCATTGTAGGTGATTGTCACATTCTCATCGAACCATATATTCGCGCTTTGCCTGGCATCTGCGTGTCGTGAAACGTGCGCTTAAGACGGCAGTTCCCTCAAGTTGCTCCCTCTCCCTGTAAACGTCCCTTCTGTTGAGTACAGAGAATGGGCGGGAATTTTGATTATTCGCGGAACTTTTTTAGAAAACCAACACTTATTGTATGGTGGCATCTTCAAATTGGTGGCAACTTGACAATGTGTGCCAACGCATTAATCTGAGAGCGGACCACGAAGGGTCCTACGCACCGCGTAGCAAACTTCCTCGGTTGCTTGCCCCCCTGTGCGATACGGATGGCGTGCGGATCCACTAAAAACCAGGTCGCGCGGGTTGAAAGTGATCGCAAAACGTAGTTTGATGGTGTAGTTTGATTGCGTGTGGATCAACTAGAACCAGGTCGCCTGGGTTGAAAGTGATCGCAGAACGTAGTTTGTTATAATTCCCTGCATGGCGTTCCTGTGCTTTCCTGAGACATTGCTACACTGCCGCAAGGTGGATGTGGAAGTCTGAATCCGCATGTGGACGGGGCTGGCTGCCGAGTGCCAGGTCCAATATAGGGTCAAACAGCAGTGGTTCGGCACACACGAGAGATGCCGGAGAGCCGTAGATAGAAGGGTGCAGTTGTATTATAAACGCATTTTGCACGAAGGAAGAAATCAAGCTGTGTTGTGAAATTCTGCCGAGTTTAGAGCCGTGAAAACTGGGCCAAAGTGCAGTTGGTGCGTTCCACTTGACCGTCTGCCTCGGGGTGGTTAGCGGTGGTCATGTTGTGGTCTATGTTGAGCTGCTTCATACGTTCTTGGCAGAAAGCGTTGACGAACTTCGGGTTCCTCAGCTAGGATAACTTTTGGGAACCCGTCGAGCCTCCATACTTGATTAAGAATAACAACGCTACTCCCTCAGCGATGACTGAGCTCGAGCAGGGAATGAAGTGGGCATATTTGCTGAGTCTGTTCACAACCACGTTGATGCCATAACACCCGGTTACTGATGGTAAACCCACTATGAAGTCCGCTAGGACATCCTTTCAGATCCTTTCTAGGATCGGGAGACTCTAATCGCCGTCTGTGACACAATGCTTGACCCGCCGCCCGTTGTTTAGCTTAGCGAGAACCGCCGCTGCATGGGAATCTAGTGAGTAGGAAGAACACAATTTAGAAGGGAAACGAGAGTCTTTGCATATAACATTGATTGTGGAGCACTGTGCTTGACCTGTGGGCCGTAATGAAAGGGCGTCGGGAACCACATTGGCGACACCTTTAATATACATGACTGTGCGACTCGGCGAAGCCACCTCTTCGTCAAATGCGTGAGGGATTGATGGCAGGTTTGAATGGTAAAAGGCTTACCGTATAAGTAATGCCGACACTTTTTACGCCCCATCAGTCCGCGTATAGCTCCCTCTCACGTACTTACGCACGTGACACTTCTGGCCCCCCTTCGGTAAGTCTGAGTAACAGGCGATCGTTGGGTGCTTCGTCGAGTCTACAAAGTGCTGAGAAAGCATCACCCCCACTGCAGTGTCACTGACGTCGGCTGTTAGGAAAAAGGGCTTGCCAAAACCAGGGAGTGCCAGTACAGGGTACGGTGAGGGGTTTTCAACGAGGCTTTCCTGAGGACACGATTATTTCGTTTTATCCTGAGCGATGCTCTTTTGACTGGTAAACTTGTTGAGAGCATCAGCCCAAATGGTGTCTCGTTGGCATCAGATGCGTGGAAGAGGGATGCGACAATGCCAGGAAATTCACTTCCAAGCGACCGTGCCCGGTTCCTGAGAAATGTTCTGGTAGCTTCTGTATCTACCCGTTTCCAAATAAGTTGTTTGCTCCCAGTGAGAAAAATCCGTCTCACGCACTGGCATGTGAGCCAAACCAGGGATGGATTCGTGCAGTGGATATGGAGTTGTGCTAGTGCAGTACGGTACAAAGGAACTAAACTTTCGTACGAGTTTACAAGGGTAGTGATCGCCTCCTAATGGCCCTTGTCTTTGCGAGCATTGCTTCTCCCACTGGTTCTCATGTAGCATTTGCCGATGATACCGCAGTTGTTGCAGCTACTGTCTATTCCCGTTATATACACAATAACATCGTCAGTGCACACATCCATTCGCTCATTATTGTCGGGACACAAGAACTTCTGATATCCCTGCCGCTGCAGTTAAGTAAAAAGCCTGTACTCCTCAGAGCCGTATGCTTTGGCTCACCTTTAATGTTACTTTCTATCACTCCTGATAAATGTTTAACCAACTACAGCTATGTGCGACTTCTCCGGATCATTCATGACAACGCAGACTCACATGAAATCCCTGGTGAATGCACCAGGGTACCTATTGTTGGCGACTGTAGACCAAAGGAGTATTGAACAATTGAGAACGATGCTAATTCATGCATCGAAAGGGAACTTGTACATACTTGCATGTTCGATTGCCTTGTTGCCAGTGTTGCGGCAAAGAACATTGCGACTAACGGCAAGGGGGGCAAGGTGCATGTGCTCTCCTCTGTCGCGCAGCTTGGAAGACAGAAGAAGAGGCCCGTCACTCTTTGTCAAACTATTGCCTTACGTTTTTCGGTTCCAGATAAGCCGGCAGTCGTCGTAAGCTGAGACCAACGACTCTCGCCACACTAAATCTTTACAGAGGAGAGGCTGCAAACAACCAGAATTGTGCGCTGTCCATCAATAGAAAGAGTGCGTGCATGTGGAACATGGCATTTCAGGTGAGCCTAGTCGCGGACTGCAGAACTTCCTCTAGCTCGCTACATAAACGGTAGAATGCACAGCTCAGCGAAAGACATTCGAACAGTGGAACCATTCTAAGACGCACCACAAATTACGATTTTTGTTTCCGCTGAACTGTACGGTAGAATGATCCCTCCGGTATGTAATCCATCCTAACAGTTTAGTGGCTATTAACTATGACAGAGAGGCGTTGACGAGGTGAACGCCTAGACCAAGTACGTAAAATCGTGTACACGACAAAGTGTTGAAACAAATTTGTGTTACGACTGAACTATCCACCCATTATGTGGCTTTTCCCTGCAACCTTTTTTGAACACGCTTGTTATTGGTAGGCTGCCACCGATCATGAAAAAGAGACGGCCCTGAACCTTTTTCAGGCAGCATACGTTACACAGCTGGCATCCACTCAGAATGAGTGCTCGTTAAATCGTTATGAACTTTCTGAATCCCTCTGTTCTCACATTATACTTCGAATAGGTGACTGTCAGTGTAGGGTTTAAATGTGCCACTCCCCAGCTATGGTGAGAACCCGCCACGATGATTTCAACTTGTTCAGTAGTGCCAAAGAACCTACCTCGAGAATTTTGCTGAGTTAGTCGCGGGCCCGTCGGAGAACGCATCTGATAGAATATTATTACAGAGTAGATGACGGATCAGAAGATCTCCGCCAAAGTCGAAATACGCATAACCCTCCAGTAATGGTACGATGACCAGCTAATCATCATTTACATTCGCAGTTTCCATTGTTCTGCACATGGCGTCTGCGTGAAGTCACTTTCAGTTAGGCTATGAACTACTAGTGTGCATGCTTTTCCATGGCGGATACTAGGCGTATTTCAACTGATAGTTCTTTTGAATTCCCAAGACTGACACCTTTCCTGACAGTACTGGACGAAGGGACTAATTAGCTATATGCACAGGCTAAGACTAGACGTTCGTTATACAAACTAGTGCTACGTAGTTTTGTGGGCAGTGCAGGTCGGAAACACGGATACGAGTTTAGAGCGTGTGCTGCAGGAGGGGGGGCTGTCGTTTATACACATCTCCGATCCCACGAGACGC
>CAJFCY010000365.1:0-16678 GCA_904066265.1 Eimeria zaria
CACACACACACACACACACACACACACACACGTCGCCGATGCAAGCGTCATTGTGCATAGGGAGACTTGGCAGTAGGCGTGATTTGAGAAACCCTAGATGCACTGAGAGATGTGCAGCGCCTGTAGACATATAATGGAAATTCATCAGAAGCGTAGTAGGCCGCATGGCGACCAAAAATATGCAAAGCTCCAGCGCACTCCCTGTGTTGCACGCCATTTTCTCTCTGCTCACCACCACATGGAAAACGTCCGTTTGTACCCTCTGGCCAGTTCAAGCAAGCCTCGGTTGGACACAGCAGGGACGCCCAAAGGAGTCCCCTCAGGCATCAAACTGCCCGTTCTAATAATTGCAACCGCTGGCTCTCGGGATGGGGTGCCCTTTACGACGCGCACCTCCACAGGGCAAGATTTCAAGCTCAAAGAATTTTTCTTTGCCAATGGAGGTAGATATTCCAGAAATGAAATGATGGCAGAGCACTTCCTTGCGTATACTTCACTGTTTTCATGGGCTTACCGAAGCTAAAGCATTCACCATAGGGGCAGCATCACAACGTTGCAGGCCAAAGCAAATGCGAACGGCCCAGAGGTGTTCTTTAGCGCAGATGCTCAATGCGGTTGACTGCACGTTATCTCTAATCAGTAAAACTATGAATGCTTGCCTCAGGGGTGTCGATGACGCACCTCCTACAGCAATATACATATCCTTTGGTGATGGAATATTCATGGGGCCTACTGTTGGATGCATAACACGAATATGCGCTAGTACATCAAACCACTGCGCCGCGTGCAACCAGTTGCATGGTTATGGGCAGCGGAGACGTACAGAACGTCACAGACGCAAGCATGCTCTCAAGGCACCTCTGCCATAGGTGACTAAGCAGCATGAAAGGAGTGGATAAAAGAGCCGTTAGTTAGTCATCGAAATGAATATCCGGCCCACTGAAGAGTATTCAAGCGTCCTATATATCGCTGGCGTATCATGCTACAAGTACCGCAGAGCATGCTAGAACAGACGAACTTCCTGTTTTATGCTTCCCAACACTGTATGGCTCAGAAAACCTAAACTTCAGAGGCATCCTGAGTACCTAACAGCCACAACATCGACACTTCATGGTGCCACTACAGCACACCTGTTCCTCCTTTCTGTTTAGAATTGCTGCAGTTCTTAGCATTTGCACAGGCTGTGGGCAAAGTAGCGTTCACATTCGTGCGCACATACGCAGGTGAATGTTTCAGTAACATTGTAGACAGCTTTATTAAAACTAAGCCTGCCCATCTCTCAAGACCTCTTCGGCGCTTGAATGAAGCCTGCACATCCCCCTCTGTCCTGTTGGTGCTTACAGACGCAACTTGTGTGGGGATGCATCAAACATGTAATTCCAGAGAGGTGTGCAATTCGATGTCTCTACGTAGGGCATGGCTTACCGTATTTGTGCGCCCATGTGCACTGCGGTTATTTTAACGATGCATGGCCTTCAAAACATATGTGTGGGCGTAGGTAACGGCGCATAGTCCAACCGCGCCACAGCCTTCATGAGATAATACTTGAAATGGAGACATAAAAGGCACAAACAATGTGTGGACACTCAGCGTATTTATTGTATCCCGTGAATCACGCGTCCAACGTTATACAATGTATGCTTATAACGGCCCTCACGTGGCTCGGGGAGGCACGGTACTCACGCGCTGAAGCAGAACTGTGCCTTGGGCTTTCGGTCGCCCAATATGTATTCGCTAGCCAGTCGCTAATCCGCTATGAATCTACACCATGCCGTTCCGTGCATTATTGAGACATCCGTGCAGCATTCCAGTGCCCTTCACAAACCTTCCAGACAAAATAAAGCGTTGGGTCGACGCGCTCTTGCTGCACATAATTCCATCATGAGTCAGCCAATACTAGAAGCGAACTAGCAAGCGTATATGTGCAGTTTAGCATTGTCTGAAAGTAACAATATTCGTCTACAGCTTTTCCGGAACTCCGGGGAATAGGCGCTCCTTCGATTAGTGGCTCCCACCTGGTACACAGCGTACTATCTGTTGCCTGCCAATATTTAGATAGCCATGGGGCAGTATGGAGATCGTGTCTGGCTGTTCTAATGAGAATATCACCACGTGAATTGAAGAATGCCACTTCAATGCTTCTGATTTGGCTGTTGGTTGGAAGCATTTACTGCACTGTCGTAAACGCTCCCCGCCAACAGCCAAATCAGAAGTGCACCTGAAAATGCCTAGAAGGCCTGTGCCATGGGCGGATAGCAAGATCTGGCATCTGACCCAACAAAGCGTCAGCCACTTCGGCCCTATAAAAAACATTCGCGACAGCGAAAGAGGAACACGCCCATTGTGTAATACTGCGGGGCCTCAGTTAACCCTCACGTTTTCTTGACTCCGCTATGGAATACCAACCGTACGTGTGCGGAATCCGGTCTGCTCCATGGAAGTCCCATGTCGCAACGAAGAAGCTATATATCTTGCAATTCACCGCATGACCGCCGCGCGCATTGCCCCCGATAAACGTGCAAAAGTGCTTCCCTCATTTACCAACGTCTACCGCATATTGTGTATTCGAAGCACAGAGAAAGCAGGACCGAGGCATCCGTGCTTGAACTATGCCTTCGAAAGTCATGCCCTCCAAGAGTATGCAGAATATCGCTTAAATCAATATGTCCACAACTCAACAAACAGAATAGCACGAACTGATGTTTTCCGTCGATTTGCGTACATTCGCCCGTATGCCCCAATAACTCAACGTCCAAACACCACCGACGCACATGCTAAAGTGGCGCAACCTCGACGCGCTCTGTCACATTTGATGCATGTCCAGCTGTTGAACCATCATCTAAAACGATATGCAAAGGTGACAGACTGTGCAGCATATCCTGGTGGAACCGGCGCATCAATTTCAGAACGCCCTCCACAAAACCTCTACAAAAGGCATTGTAAAGCCAGAACGCAGAAAGCGAACAGAACACTGTAGTGGACGGCGGACAACAGTTAGGATACTGGGCTCAACGAAGTTCGTGGTGTTCAGTAATGTAATAGTGACGCAAGTAATTTGGGTCTCGAACACAGCACCCGACACGGATAAATAGTTAAAGCAATATTGCATGAGGCGATGGACGTACATCCTGCGTGATATCATAATTAACATTGACATAGTGTGCGCACATCCTCTTCAACGCTTTCAGCTTATCATGGTTCCAAATAACTCGGTTCCAACATATCGAAACACTTACTTAAGGAGACAACCAGCCACCAAGCCAACGTTGCATTTGTGCATCACTCCAGATGCCTAGAAAACCCGGCTGCGCGAAAAGCAAGCACCCAACACGGCAGCACGCATAACTGCGTGTGCAACGCCGGCTAAGGGACGCAGCTGTTCTACTGCAAAGCATGGAGGGGTTCTCCTAGCCTAGCAAATACACGTAGCTAGTGCTAAAAATACAGCTGTAACAGCATTGCCATGCTGGAGCAGTGCACTATTTTTCCCACACTTGTACCCCACGTCAAACCACATACAAACGAAAATAATATGTGTGCAACATGACGCATTTAGCTGACAGGAAGCTGATCTACGGAATAACAGTATCTGCAGCTAGAAAGGGCTAAACTTGTGCGCATCGACGTGATTCGCTGGAGGCATCTAGATAACCAATACTGGCGCTGATTCGATGCGAACGAAGAATTTAGCTCCACGTCATACCTCGCATGCATGTCCCAAGTGAACTCCTAGTGCACTTATCCGACACTTGACGCACAGGCAGCAGTGGCGTACCGGCTTAAGCATCGCAGCTGGTGCCTAATGGCAGTCTGGTGCCCAATGGCTGTCGCATTGATCGCGTTCACCTTTTGACCAACTAGTTCAAGCTATCTTCAGTCGGCGTAGTGATCACAATTAAGCAATCAGAAGACTTGCTTCAAATTGTTACATGCAAGAATGCCACGACAACGAATGTGGCCCAGGTCGCTCTGAAAGACTTAACGCAAACACCATTTTGTGCAGTTCACTTTATGGACAGGAAGCTATATGCTGGAAGACTCCTGCAGCAGGTATAATGAAACTACTAATCGTAGGAAGGCAGCCATAACCAGCGACGCTCTACCGTGGGCTAATGCTTACAACTGTCACTGACGCCTCTGACGACTCCACAATTCTAAAGGTTGGAAGCATCACCGAGACTAAAAGATGCATGCATCAAGTATCAAATCAGCCAAACAGGTGCACGCCACGTGATGTTTTGGCACGGCCCAGCAAATGCCGCCTGCTCTTCCGCTAAAAAATGTACATGTCTCAAAACATTCAGGCGAATTTTATTCGCTAGTTCACACTACAAATGAGCGTACGATTTATAATGAGAAGGTTGTTAAACAAAACATGTTCTGCAACGCCTCCTTGCTCCCAAGCCTATCCGAATTTCACGACAACCGCCCACAGCAACAACCGGAGCAATTATCACGTCCAGCGATTTTGATGATGTCTACAAAACAAACATACAGGGACGACTCCTAGTAACACCAGGTTCACCGCGAACAATAACACCGATGCTATGTTGTCGCCCGATGGTTAGCTACAGACTGTAAAACCCTGTTCCAGCAAGCGTGCACCAACAGATGAACACTTATCAAGTTACCCATGTTGAGGGACATCGTCAAAGCTCAGACATGCCCTTTTGCTGTAGCTGACCTAAATTTTCTACTGTCACACACGCTCAACTGCAGGCTTGACGCACATCCTGACACAGTGCATCGTTTACAGGCTGACTGCGGCTCCTTTTAACGGCATCTGCTATTCCTTTGCCTTCAGCATGAAATACTTCCCTGATGCATGTCCCGCCGGCCTTCTGGAAAACTGAGGGGGCTCAGTGCTGGCGAGCAGTTTTTAGAAGCTGGGTTGTGAGTAATTAACGAAGAGCGTAGTACAACTAAAGTCCATCGCTGAGAAATATTGGATGTGGGTAATGCACCTTTCGAACAGCGCTTCCTGACAAAGAAAGATGTGAAGAATCCCACAAAATCGGCAACACTTTCCAACACAGTGCCCCTGCAAATGGTGGCCTACCTTACACGCAGAAACGCTGAACATATGTCTCTCTAAAGCAAGCAGCCCTCCCATGAACAGAAGGGCCTTCCGCCTGACAGCAGCCAAACAACGGACAAAATACAAGTTTCAGCATACAAGCTGGAAGCCGCTGTCAACGCACACCAAACAACTAAATGCACGCACCATCTAAACATGGCAACGTCACCAGCAAGCATGAAACTCCAAAGGCTTCCCCACACGCTTTCTATATCAATGCAGCAGTTGAGTGCTGGCGGCAGTCTACGCGTTTGTGGCTGCCGGCCGCCAATCACACTCGTTTACAAATACACATCAACAGAGCAATGCACTTGTATGAGGCATTCCACCAGCCAGAAGACCTCCTTGGAAGGAGGATTCAAAAGCCCACTCTACATAACAACCAAATCCATAAGCACGCCTTGCACACATCCGCCCTGCGAATGCTGACAAGCACCAATACACGCCAGCCATTGCGCTTGCTCGTTTCGTCCAGTATTCACAAAAGCGCTTTTCAGCCTTGAGCACGCCACAAAGCGTTCAGAGGCGTACCGTCTGGAATTGGGCAGCATACATCTCCGGCACGCTACAACTCCGTGAGCTGCGGGCCACACCCTATGCTAGAATGCGCACACATGCCCTTCGGTGGAATGAGTTGCACATGCGTCGTCCAACACAGCAGCAAGCCTTCTCCGCAGATTCCATATATTAGTGGAAGCCACCTCAACATGCAGCATCTGCATCCACCGCCACAACTGAAGCTGATGCGAACGAATGCAAATGCAGAAAAGCCACCACATTAGCTGTTCTACTGTGAAGCCCTTCATTAACCACGCTACCCCTTTTGATTTTCACCCACCTTGAAAACGCTTAAAAAGCACACGTGCAACCAAGCGCATTGTGAAATGCTCGACCAATGCATTGATATTCCATCAGTACGCCAGAAGAAGACCTACAAGAGATAGAGCTGGGCGCCAGAAGCCCTGTAGCAACATGCACGTGCCTTCCAGTTCCACACATTCGATACAAACTAAACGCGGTGTATGCCCACCGCAACGCAAATAGTCAAGTACTAATGTCTTATAAATGCACTTTATCCCTCTGCAACGCCAGTAAACGTGACCGTTCCTCGTAGTGCATCTAAACAAAAAATCTGTCAAAATAAAGAACAACTATAAATATGTACGTGAGGTTTGCAAGCGAGATAATCGAAACTGGCAGACGAGCAAAGCCTGCGCCTGTCACGCTCAAATCCGAAATGTCAATGCCAAGCATGAGCCGTCAAACGGAAACAGAGTAGACTCGCTAATCCAAAGACAGCCGTCGATACGACAACAATCACGCCAACTCTAGACACGATCATCTCAAGACTTCGTCAAGTACACCCCGTGGAAAAAAACAAAGAATGATCAACGCACGAGCTACATTCCTCGAGCATCTTACACATGTCAAAGCACGGCTACCCAGTTCTCCGGGCAAGCTCCAAAACATCCAAAACATCCAAAGCACTCTAGCAACATCAATAGGCTTCTAGAAACACAGCAAGGGAAGCGGTGCATGCAACACAGGCAAAGGAAAAGTTTGAAATTTACGTGTGTGTGGCAGCGGAAGAGAATGCCTGAGCCCGGTACAGCCACATACCTCACGCAGGACACAGACCTGGACAACCAAATGGAATGCGCCCTGCATAACTCGATTGGGAACCTTCCACGCACGATGCACTAGCAATTTCGCCATGCTGTTCGTAAACCTGAACGCACTTCCTGTTAACACCACTAGCCAACCTATGCATCTTAGCTAGCTTCCCAATTAAGTTTTGCGCCAGCCGTCAATCAAGATAAGAAATCGGCAGCCACTAAAAGTCCCCAATTCTCGGGCAGCTTGTGACAAACCCATGTTAGGAGAAGTCCACTAACTCCAAAAGACCGTACCAAGAAACACACAACAGCCCAAAGAAATAAGTCCACCTAGGCAACAGGAACAGTAAGAAACGAGGTCCATCTGCTTCTTGTAAGCTCCCGCACTGCCAATCTGCTCTCCAATCCTTACTCAGGCATGGCTTCACGGCCTACGTCCGACTCTGCCGATTAAAATACAGTGCACGCCTACCACTTCACGCCAAGTTCCCGACGCAGCAGGTGCATGGATTGAAAGCTCTTCCTAACGCTTGGCTTCCACACTGCACGTCCACATTCTTACCCTGTTCATTTGCCCCAAACCCTACCACAGCCGAACCACCTCACATACAAAACACTAATACTGCCGCTACACGTTCGGCTCCCACATTTCTTCATTGCAGCAACTGTTGCCATAATGTGAGGTAAGACTGCGTACACATCAATCCAAGGAAGACTGCAAAGGGAAGCATATCAAAGCTACATCTCAAACCTCAGCGAGAACCAAAGCAACTCTGTCACTCTAGTTGCGCGGGCCAAAGACTCACGTGCTCAAGCTGTGGAAGCCTTGTGGGATGAGAGGCAGTTCACTCCACCCGAGTGCAGACAACTCGTTACACAATTTGCCTGAGCACGCCCCCCAGTGCAGTGCGAAAAGCTGACGTCCGAAAATGCTGAAGTTATGTACTGATCGGATACAACGCCTGTACAAGGTTTATACTAAAAGCATGATGTGTATTGAGGACAGCCTTTAGACAGGTAAATTCAGCAAAACGAAATCCTGCGTCGAGTATCCGCCTTACGATTACCGCTTTCCCAACAGCCCCTCACCGCCCAGCATATGTTCAAGGCAACTGACGAGTGAATGCAAAAACAAAACAAACCCATTCACGAGATTTATAATAAGGGACCGCGGCGTCATGCGCACAGAGTGGGCCGTTTCTGACCACGCAGAGAATAAACGTCAATCATGATAGAAATCACTGGAAGACCAACGCACCTTCTTGAAAATAGTATCTCACCCACCGTACCAGCGTACGAGAGGGCACTACGACAGCCTCAACGCTCAACTGCCACCTGCTCGGTACGGAAAATATATAGAGCTGCCTGCTGGCGTGTGCATGTTAGCCCCTTATCAGGCCAGAGACCCCATGCATCACAGCCACGCAGATGTCCGGAGTCTGCAAATAGCTGCAACAGAGTAGCGCAGGCTCGCCTACATGCTACTCACAGCATCAAGCAGCATCATATGACAATATTGGTTGTAAAAATCAAAAATCGCAAAGGCGCTACCGCTTGATGCGCTCCTACCCTACAATGCTACACAGCTGCAACGTGCATTTGTGCGGTGGGGCATCCAATGCCTTGACACAGTCGACAACCTGGTACAAACAAGCAAGAGACCAGCTCTCCCACGCCATCCTCTGACACTGCTTTGGTAAGGGATCGCACATCAAGCCATCACTAAAAAGGCAGACAGAACGCAGTGTGTCCCGTGCTTTCGCAGCCCTTAGAGTGGTAACCTTATGTAAGACCCATGCCCAGTGGAGCATCAAACCGCTTAAACACGCGCACGAGTAGGATGCAGCTCTCCAGTCTCATCCTGCCTAGGCGTCTTCACTTCTAGAGCCAGAGTGAGTGAAGACTCTTACACTACCAACCGTAGCTTCGCAATGACAACAATGTGACTCTTAAAATGATGCATACAACCAGCGCTGGTATTTTAAGCCCGCGAATGTTGGCCGAACAGACGCTGCTCACACAAGCAAACTTGCATTTCCCCGCACGACGGAACTGCACACAGAGTGGGTGGAACGCGTTCCACAAATAAATGGCCTTGGCCAATTCATGAAAAGCTATGCACGCCGATTGTAAAGGGCTACGCACACATCTACAGCGTAAAACATGGGAATGGCCATTGAACGTCCAACGGTAGCTATGCAACCTCCTGGTGCTGTGCAGAAACCGCGGAAATGATCTTACACTGCCCCCGCCCTCAACTGTATTTCACCCGATGTTCGATCAAATCTGTTAGTCTGTCTGGCAGGCACTCACATATCGGTAAAAGCAACGAATACTCGATGTATGCGACAGCAAAATGTCCCCAATGCACAGAAGATTTGGGACACGGCTCTGCATCTCGAAGTAGTGCCCCTCTCTCCCTTTCGTCAACGTTACATTCCTTCGTGGTCACGACAGGAAGCACGGAACCAGACAAAACACGGTGGCCGGCGTGAGATAAACCCTTTTAGTGTGCCAGCTTCACGCGGCCACCAACGTTACATAGGCCCCTATCTCCTGTTGACACAACTACCCAGCACACAAGTGCAGGCATACTTGAAGAAATTCAAGTTGCCACAATAAACAGTATGCATGCTCGTAGCTGCTGAACCTTTGTCCACCAAAGTTCTCGTGCCTACAGCAACGCTGGAACAAAGTCGTCATTAGGCATATTGGAAGAAGCCAAAACTCTTCCTCAGCCATATCCTTCAACAGAAACGTCACGCACCAAATTCAGTTGTTATGACTATTATGTGCTCACAACTCCAGCCAAAATTTCGAAGAACAAATGACGCACCAGCTGCAGCAGTAGAGGCGCTTGACTGGGCAAATGCTCCGCTTTCGTCGCGCTGTAGGCAAGACTTTCCAAACGTTGTGCACATGCTTGTCGCATGTTCAAGATGCAATTCGGACGACATTTTCGATTTTGCATCAGCGAGTTGGTTTGAGATGCAATAAACGCAATATCTCATCCCTTCAATTAGCTCCACCTGAAGACGCCGTCGTTGGAGTCGCCTAGAAAGGGAGCATCCCAACAAACGTTCTCCCGCCAGTTGATTCTCTTCCGAGGCTCAAATATGTCTCTTAGAAGTTCGCCAGCACACAATGTCGGAAGCCGATGCAATCGAAAGCAAGTAGCGAATCTGCACCAAGTTTACAGACAGGCAAAACTCCGATCGTTTAAGTAGTGTGTCTGCACCCGCATAATGCAAACAATGTGGTTTCGCTTCGCTAGGGCCTCCACACAATGTCTACGGGCGAAGCGATGGCCTAGCCTCAACAATATATGAGCATGTTCTTTGAAACCTGTCAGACACCTTGCACCAAGTCCTTCCGCATGCTGGTGGACCTTGAGGCACAAAGGATACGAAAATAGGAAGCCAACAGATGCACGCGTGCAGCTGGATGTCTTCTAAGAACGGAGCTCTTTTTCCGGGTCTCGTGCTCAGAGTGCATGCACAACTAGTGCACTAGGCAAAAATGCCAGATACTTCGCCTCCAGGAACGCACTTTACCACCAATGGCTCAACATTCTATACGTGTAGGAGCAGTATAGTTAGGGGCGTTGGATAGTCCCTTTAACAACACTTTGCAACAAAGCTATCAACTGCCGAGGATACACGCACATCGCAAATGCTGACAAAGATGCAAGCACTCACTCCACAACTGCGCGTTGTCTCTGCCAAGGCATCCGCAAGGCTCGATGGCACACAAAGAACCCCTTCCGCAGCGCGGCTCTTACGATGACGGCTCTGAATCACAACGCAATCAGATGACACCTCGCTGTTCACTTCACCTTTTGGGCCCGTGCACGCTGCAAGCTCAAATCTAAAGGCAACCTCTTCAGAATAGTGCATGCTGCTTCACATGCGCATGACAGAAAACCTCTGCAATAAGTATAGCCCATGCACTACCACCAACTATGTGCATCGCCAACCTGCAGCGTGCAATGACGGCTCCCAAGTGTGTCCCATCGTGCCGGCAACATGACAAAAAGCCGCTGTCAACGCACACCAAACAACTAAATGCACGCACCATCTAAACATGGCAACGTCACCAGCAAGCATGAAACTCCAAATGCTTCCCCACACGCTTTCTATATCAATGCAGCAGTTGAGTGCTGGCGGCAGTCTACGCGTTTGTGGCTGCCGGCCGCCAATCACACTCGTTTACAAATACACATCAACAGAGCAATGCACTTGTATGAGGCATTCCACCAGCCAGAAGACCTCCTTGGAAGGAGGATTCAAAAGCCCACTCTACATAACAACCAAATCCATAAGCACGCCTTGCACACATCCGCCCTGCGAATGCTGACAAGCACCAATACACGCCAGCCATTGCGCTTGCTCGTTTCGTCCAGTATTCACAAAAGCGCTTTTCAGCCTTGAGCACGCCACAAAGCGTTCAGAGGCGTACCGTCTGGAATTGGGCAGCATACATCTCCGGCACGCTACAACTCCGTGAGCTGCGGGCCACACCCTATGCTAGAATGCGCACACATGCCCTTCGGTGGAATGAGTTGCACATGCGTCGTCCAACACAGCAGCAAGCCTTCTCCGCAGATTCCATATATTAGTGGAAGCCACCTCAACATGCAGCATCTGCATCCACCGCCACAACTGAAGCTGATGCGAACGAATGCAAATGCAGAAAAGCCACCACATTAGCTGTTCTACTGTGAAGCCCTTCATTAACCACGCTACCCCTTTTGATTTTCACCCACCTTGAAAACGCTTAAAAAGCACACGTGCAACCAAGCGCATTGTGAAATGCTCGACCAATGCATTGATATTCCATCAGTACGCCAGAAGAAGACCTACAAGAGATAGAGCTGGGCGCCAGAAGCCCTGTAGCAACATGCACGTGCCTTCCAGTTCCACACATTCGATACAAACTAAACGCGGTGTATGCCCACCGCAACGCAAATAGTCAAGTACTAATGTCTTATAAATGCACTTTATCCCTCTGCAACGCCAGTAAACGTGACCGTTCCTCGTAGTGCATCTAAACAAAAAATCTGTCAAAATAAAGAACAACTATAAATATGTACGTGAGGTTTGCAAGCGAGATAATCGAAACTGGCAGACGAGCAAAGCCTGCGCCTGTCACGCTCAAATCCGAAATGTCAATGCCAAGCATGAGCCGTCAAACGGAAACAGAGTAGACTCGCTAATCCAAAGACAGCCGTCGATACGACAACAATCACGCCAACTCTAGACACGATCATCTCAAGACTTCGTCAAGTACACCCCGTGGAAAAAAACAAAGAATGATCAACGCACGAGCTACATTCCTCGAGCATCTTACACATGTCAAAGCACGGCTACCCAGTTCTCCGGGCAAGCTCCAAAACATCCAAAACATCCAAAGCACTCTAGCAACATCAATAGGCTTCTAGAAACACAGCAAGGGAAGCGGTGCATGCAACACAGGCAAAGGAAAAGTTTGAAATTTACGTGTGTGTGGCAGCGGAAGAGAATGCCTGAGCCCGGTACAGCCACATACCTCACGCAGGACACAGACCTGGACAACCAAATGGAATGCGCCCTGCATAACTCGATTGGGAACCTTCCACGCACGATGCACTAGCAATTTCGCCATGCTGTTCGTAAACCTGAACGCACTTCCTGTTAACACCACTAGCCAACCTATGCATCTTAGCTAGCTTCCCAATTAAGTTTTGCGCCAGCCGTCAATCAAGATAAGAAATCGGCAGCCACTAAAAGTCCCCAATTCTCGGGCAGCTTGTGACAAACCCATGTTAGGAGAAGTCCACTAACTCCAAAAGACCGTACCAAGAAACACACAACAGCCCAAAGAAATAAGTCCACCTAGGCAACAGGAACAGTAAGAAACGAGGTCCATCTGCTTCTTGTAAGCTCCCGCACTGCCAATCTGCTCTCCAATCCTTACTCAGGCATGGCTTCACGGCCTACGTCCGACTCTGCCGATTAAAATACAGTGCACGCCTACCACTTCACGCCAAGTTCCCGACGCAGCAGGTGCATGGATTGAAAGCTCTTCCTAACGCTTGGCTTCCACACTGCACGTCCACATTCTTACCCTGTTCATTTGCCCCAAACCCTACCACAGCCGAACCACCTCACATACAAAACACTAATACTGCCGCTACACGTTCGGCTCCCACATTTCTTCATTGCAGCAACTGTTGCCATAATGTGAGGTAAGACTGCGTACACATCAATCCAAGGAAGACTGCAAAGGGAAGCATATCAAAGCTACATCTCAAACCTCAGCGAGAACCAAAGCAACTCTGTCACTCTAGTTGCGCGGGCCAAAGACTCACGTGCTCAAGCTGTGGAAGCCTTGTGGGATGAGAGGCAGTTCACTCCACCCGAGTGCAGACAACTCGTTACACAATTTGCCTGAGCACGCCCCCCAGTGCAGTGCGAAAAGCTGACGTCCGAAAATGCTGAAGTTATGTACTGATCGGATACAACGCCTGTACAAGGTTTATACTAAAAGCATGATGTGTATTGAGGACAGCCTTTAGACAGGTAAATTCAGCAAAACGAAATCCTGCGTCGAGTATCCGCCTTACGATTACCGCTTTCCCAACAGCCCCTCACCGCCCAGCATATGTTCAAGGCAACTGACGAGTGAATGCAAAAACAAAACAAACCCATTCACGAGATTTATAATAAGGGACCGCGGCGTCATGCGCACAGAGTGGGCCGTTTCTGACCACGCAGAGAATAAACGTCAATCATGATAGAAATCACTGGAAGACCAACGCACCTTCTTGAAAATAGTATCTCACCCACCGTACCAGCGTACGAGAGGGCACTACGACAGCCTCAACGCTCAACTGCCACCTGCTCGGTACGGAAAATATATAGAGCTGCCTGCTGGCGTGTGCATGTTAGCCCCTTATCAGGCCAGAGACCCCATGCATCACAGCCACGCAGATGTCCGGAGTCTGCAAATAGCTGCAACAGAGTAGCGCAGGCTCGCCTACATGCTACTCACAGCATCAAGCAGCATCATATGACAATATTGGTTGTAAAAATCAAAAATCGCAAAGGCGCTACCGCTTGATGCGCTCCTACCCTACAATGCTACACAGCTGCAACGTGCATTTGTGCGGTGGGGCATCCAATGCCTTGACACAGTCGACAACCTGGTACAAACAAGCAAGAGACCAGCTCTCCCACGCCATCCTCTGACACTGCTTTGGTAAGGGATCGCACATCAAGCCATCACTAAAAAGGCAGACAGAACGCAGTGTGTCCCGTGCTTTCGCAGCCCTTAGAGTGGTAACCTTATGTAAGACCCATGCCCAGTGGAGCATCAAACCGCTTAAACACGCGCACGAGTAGGATGCAGCTCTCCAGTCTCATCCTGCCTAGGCGTCTTCACTTCTAGAGCCAGAGTGAGTGAAGACTCTTACACTACCAACCGTAGCTTCGCAATGACAACAATGTGACTCTTAAAATGATGCATACAACCAGCGCTGGTATTTTAAGCCCGCGAATGTTGGCCGAACAGACGCTGCTCACACAAGCAAACTTGCATTTCCCCGCACGACGGAACTGCACACAGAGTGGGTGGAACGCGTTCCACAAATAAATGGCCTTGGCCAATTCATGAAAAGCTATGCACGCCGATTGTAAAGGGCTACGCACACATCTACAGCGTAAAACATGGGAATGGCCATTGAACGTCCAACGGTAGCTATGCAACCTCCTGGTGCTGTGCAGAAACCGCGGAAATGATCTTACACTGCCCCCGCCCTCAACTGTATTTCACCCGATGTTCGATCAAATCTGTTAGTCTGTCTGGCAGGCACTCACATATCGGTAAAAGCAACGAATACTCGATGTATGCGACAGCAAAATGTCCCCAATGCACAGAAGATTTGGGACACGGCTCTGCATCTCGAAGTAGTGCCCCTCTCTCCCTTTCGTCAACGTTACATTCCTTCGTGGTCACGACAGGAAGCACGGAACCAGACAAAACACGGTGGCCGGCGTGAGATAAACCCTTTTAGTGTGCCAGCTTCACGCGGCCACCAACGTTACATAGGCCCCTATCTCCTGTTGACACAACTACCCAGCACACAAGTGCAGGCATACTTGAAGAAATTCAAGTTGCCACAATAAACAGTATGCATGCTCGTAGCTGCTGAACCTTTGTCCCCTTTGTCCACCAAAGTTCTCGCGCCTACAGCAACGCTGGAACAAAGTCGTCATTAGGCATATTGGAAGAAGCCAAAACTCTTCCTCAGCCATATCCTTCAACAGAAACGTCACGCACCAAATTCAGTTGTTATGACTATTATGTGCTCACAACACCCGCCAAAATTTCGAAGACCTAGTGACACACTTGCTGGTGTAGTAGAGGCGCTTGGCTGGGCAAATGCTCCACTTTCGTCGCGCTGTAGGCAAGACTTTCCAAACGTTGTGCACATACTTGTCGCATGTGCGAGGTAGAGTCCAGACGAGATTTTGATTTTGCATCAGCGCGGTGGTTTGAGATGCATCAAACGCAAGACCCCGCCCCATCAATTAGCATCACGTCAAGTTGTCGTCGTTGGAGTCGAGTAGAAAGGGAGCATGCCAATAAATGTGCTTTTCCCAGTTGATTGCTTTTCGAAATTCAAGTCCCCTCTTCACGTATGGTTAAGGCGCAACGGGTGTTCGGTAGCTTTACTAGCATATTTAAATGCAGCGTTTTTTGCAGTCGTTAGAAGCTGTCTTTGAAAAGATGCTCTGAAGCGGCAGTGCTGGAATGTTGTAACTACTGGCGCCCCGCAACTCGAACACGGCGTGAAGCCACAGTTTCGCCTTCTTGCTAACTAAGGGCATCAAAATTGAAAGTTAGCTGATCCTCCTGCTAGAAGGTTTACCGTCTGCTTGCGTCCATATGAACTACCTGGTCGGACCGTTCATTTTCAGTAGTTGGTGACGCTGTGCACTTCGCCACGAGGCGGTTTTCAGCTTGACCCCACAACTAGAAACTATATAAGCGAATCCTTCCATAAAAACAGAGGTTTCACACTGCAAACAGTGGACGGCGTCCGCAGACATGGATCGAATGTAGACTTCACTAGTCGGGCACAGCGGCTACGTTAGATTTGCTCCACCAATGACGACTCACTAATCCTCCCTGCACGCTTCCTTCTTCAGTTCCAATTTGCCTGGATTTCGATATGCTGTGTGCAAAATATGCAATGGCCAGTACCAAAAACGCCACCCCCACCTGCCCAAGAAGGGGATGCCCCTGTTTCACTCGGGCATGCGGTTGGATGCCGATTTCGAGCTCTTGGAAATCATGAGCATTCACAGGGGAATTTTCGACCCTCGAAAATGTGTCGCTGGGGCTAGGCTGAGAGGAGTTTTCAAGTTGAGAGGCCAACACGAGAGTGGAGGTACAAGCGAGCAGCAGCAGACGCAGCATCTTCGAAAAATAAGAGTGGCACCCGCCTACTGAAAAACTCAAAGATATCTTTCATGTGTTTTATACTTGTTTATGCGCCTAGAGCGATGTCAAATGTTTGGCGCTTTGCTTCGCTACAGGCCGATCTTTCCTTGTGGGACCCCTGTTGTCGTGAACAGCTAGACGTCAATGTTACTACGTATGTTCGCAAGCTATTCTGACTAGGTGCACACTTTGCAACTAGCGATTAAAATCAATGATTCTCCTTAAATCCTATATTAAACAACAATACTTAACCAAAATGCATTCGAGTCATAGTTATTGTTAGGGAAGAAAACCCAGAATGATAGAACTTCGCATCAGCCATATGATCCTCTCACCCAGCCCCAAGCTCGTGATGGCTGGCGAGCACTCTGATCCAAATAAGCTTCTTTTCCATCTAAAGTGTCCTAATCTCTGTGAAATTCTATAGTATTTATTTCTTTTCATGATACTAGGCCTCTAGAGGTCTCTCTAGGGATCCATTGTAGTGCCTGTGCTCTAC